>VSMD01117377.1:0-32517 GCA_008750895.1 Mirza zaza | reverse complement strand
GAGAAGAGGGGGGTGAGGGGAGGAGGGTCTGGGCTCTGTTCCTCGACAGCCACCTGTTCCCACCCCATGCACACACTGTCTGACTCCGCCTGCGCTTTGTGGTTGGGGGGTGGGGGAAGCTTTTTCCATCTTTTGTGTCTTGAGCAGTTTTTTCCTTGCTTTGCTCTTCTCTACTCTCTCTCCTTGTTCCTTTTTGTAGATAATACTCCCACAGGCCTCCCACAGCAGCTCCAAAATGCAGCCTCCTGAGTTTCTTGTTGACAAAGGCTTTGAGCATCTCTAACAGGGCTCCTCCTCAACCTTCCCCTCCCGGTGACTCCCCACCAGGGCTGGGGAATGAGTCAAGAGTTGGGGGAGGGGAGAGGAAAAGGAGATTACAGTGAGGAGGACAGTGGTCCCAACTTCCTAGTGTCCTGCTCAGTTTTCAACTCCTCCCCAACCCCCACCTTACTGTCTCCTAAACATTTGTCCCTGCCCCTTGTGTGTCTGTGCTGGGGAGGGAGGAAGAAGGAAAGGTAGTAAGTTAACCACCAAGAGCTGAGGGAACCTATCCAAACTAATGAAAGCCAGATCTGGCAGGAAGATTCGAGGAACCAGTGAAGGTGCAGAGAGAGGAGAGTGGCTGAGATCCTACACCTGAACGCACTCTTCTAAATAGGCCCAGACTAAGGGAGAGGGTCAGTGGCTGCACCCCACCCATACACACACACACAAGTTCTTTGAGAGGTAATGGGGGAAGGGGTTTAAAGGCCTGGACAGACTGCTGCTTCACTCTGGGATAAAAAGAATGACCATAACATTTAATAAATATTAGTGTATCTTCTTCTGGAAGTGGGAACCAGGGCACCAAATCTGGTGACACAGGCATTGTGCTTTGGAGCTGCTAGAGGAGGCAGTACTCCTTAGACAAGGTACTGAACCTCTCTGTCTCATGTTTTCCCTCTGAATTGTTCATTGTAACAGTAACTAGCTCATAAAATTATTATGAAGATGAATAGGGTATCCAAGTTAAGTACTTAGGACAGTGCCTGGCACAAAGTTAGTGCTCAGTAAATCTAAGCTATTGTAAGGCCGGGTGCAGTGACTCACGCTTGTAATCCTAGCACTCTGGGAGGCCGAGGTGGGAGGATCGCTCAAGGTCAGGAGTTCGAAACCAGCCTGAGCAAGAGCGAGACCCCGTCTCTACTAAAAATAGAAAGAAAATTAATTGGCCAACTAAAAATATATAGAAAAAATTAGCTGGGCATGGTGGCACATGCCTGTAGTCCTAGCTACTCGGGAGGCTGAGGCAGGAGGATCACTTGAGCCCAGGAGTTTGAGGTTGCTGTGAGCTAGGCTGACGCCACAGCACTCTATCGAGGGCAACAGAGTGAGACTCTGTCTCAAAACAAAACAAAAATAAAATAAATCTAAGCTATTGTAATTCTCACAGGGACCCCACACATTCCCTCTACCCATGGCTCACCCTAACCCAAGGTGTCTGGTTTGGCTTAGTGCCCAAAACCAGCCCAGGCAGGTGAGCTAGAAGCCTGATAGTCTAAACATTTTGTTCTTACAAGGGTGACTCAAGGACCACCTGGACATGATACACAACCACCGATAATCAGTCCTCTGAGTGCCCACACAGCTATGCTGGAGGGAGGCTGACTCAGGACCTGGGATTGGGAAATCGTCAGGGTTGGAATCCTGCCTCTGCCATGTACCAGCTTTGTGACCTTGAGCAAGTCTCCCCCCTCCCACCCCTCACCCCTGTCATCCTCTCTCCCTGTCTCTCTGAAGGGAACTCTGAGAACAGAGAACTCTGCCTCTGTTTCCTCCTTTGTGAAGTGCAGTGTAAGAAGCATCTACCCTGGCTATTTCACAGGGCTCCTGTGAGTCTTGAAGTCAGATAATCAGTAAACAATAAACATTTACATGATGCAAGTGTCACATGCTGTTCCAGGTCCTTTATGCATGTTGACTCTTGTAATCCTCACAACAACGCTGGGAGGTGGTTATTGCCATCGCCAATTTACAGATGAGAAAACAGTCACAGATAAGCTAATAACTTGCTTTAAAAACCACGCAGACCAAAAACACTAATAATTATATTCAGACAGCAAGTGGTAGAGCTGTATTCAAACCTAGGTAGCCTGGTTCCCAAGTCAATAGGTGCTTTCAACCAGAGCCTCATCCTTCTCAAAGTGAACTGACTCCTGAAATGCCCCTCTCTGTCGTAGAATGCTTGACCTTCCTTGTTGCCAAGAGAATATAGATCGGCGGCCGGGAGAGGGGCATCCAAGGACCCATCCAAGGTTGGAAGTGGGGTGGGGAGCATGATCTGCGGACTCTTTAGGGTCATTCCTCTTCCTGGGAGCTAGATTCCCGAATTCGTAGGACTGGGGGAGGGGGAGCGCTTCCTCCTTTTCATTTAAATACAGGTGCCTTGGGCTTTGGACCTGGTCACTGATGAGTGGTAGGTGGAACTGGGAACACTCCTTTCTTTCCGATACTGGTGACTGTGGGTGTGTCCCGAGGGGTGGGGGTGCTGAGCATCCCGCTTCACTCGTTCGGGAACAAATCGCTGTTTTGGCCCCGGCGGCCCCTCTGGGCGCAGGCGGTAGCCGCGCTCGCTGGCAAATCGTGGGAGGAAGGAGGAGCGGCGCTGGCAGGCGAGGCCGGGGAACCGCCGCGGCGCAGGAGACGGGGTAGAGACTGGCAAGAGACGGCCGCCCCTGGCCCGCTGCGCTCCGCCCCGCCGGCCCCTCCTCCCGCCCCGTCGCGCGCGGGGCTTCGGCGGCCGCCTGCCGCAGCTCCGCATTCCGCTCCGAGCCCGGCTCTCGGGGACTGAGGGGATGGGTAGGGGGCGCTCAGCCCGCCTCACTCCCCTTACAGTGACCCACACGCACAAGGTTAGGAAGTTTTTCCCAGCGTCTGACCTCTACCGGTCCCCAGTATTTGCACCCCGACCGTGTAGGGCGGCCTAGGACGGGCAAAAGGTGACAAATACAAGAAAGAAATACAGGGGCGAGACAAAGGGTCTAGAGCTACCCTCTTCACCACAGACCCTGTCCACCTCCGGGGTCATAGGAGGGCGGGGTCACAAGGAGGGCGTCTGAACCTTACTCCTAGGGCTACCCACTCTCCAATTGCCTGACAGCTCCTGCCCACAGCGGCATCTCCTAGTGGCAGCTTGATCCATTTTCCAGAGGGACAAGCCAAGGATGAGAAAGGCTTGAACGCCCGGAAGCTGTGTTCAGGACCTCCGACCCCTTCTCTTTCTAGACTTCCCCTGAGCTGCTGGAGCCCCTCTAGGGGCCCTGACCTCCGCCTCCTACCGGGCCTTCATCTCCGCCTGGTCGCCCGGTCCCTTTTCCCATTATATTTTTCCTCGGGGAAAGCATCTTCTACAGCACACTGCCCCCGACTCTCCCACCCCTATCCCCCGCCGCGATCCCTCCTCTCGTTGCTCCGGGGGAGGAGAGGCTGCTAGGAGGCTCTGAGAACCCCCAGACTGCAGAGAAAGACGCCTCGCCCCTGCGGCTGAGCCTGAGTCAGCCAGAGCGGACCCGGCGCTCGCCCGTCATTTTCCAAGGGGCGGGCGGGGCGGCTGGGGGGGGTGGCGTCCCGCGTGGCAGGGGCAAGGGCGGCCACCGCCTCCCCTGCCCCTACGGAGGTCCGGAGGGGAGGGGATCCCTCGGCGGGAGGCCTGTCCCTTTAAGGAGGCGGCCCTGACTGGGTGTGCCCGTCTCCATGGTTACCCCGGTGCAGGCGGCGGGCGCGGGAGGTAGGGAGGGAGGCTGCCGCTTCTTCCCGACAGACGGAGGGAGCTGCGGGGACCCGGCGACGAGAGGAGCCCAAGCACGAGCCGACCTGCTGCCGAAACGCGAGCTGCTGCAGCGGCTGCCGCGGCGGGAGGTGCTGAGAGCGCTGCGGCCGCAGAGCCTGGAGCTTGGGATTCGTGTGCGACCCGGGCGCGAGGGGCCGCGCGCCATGCTCCGGGCCCCGACGGTGCGGACGCCTCCTCGCGCGCCGGCGGCTGGCGGGACCTGTGAGCCCGGGCTAGGTTTTGTCCCCGGACGGCTGCGCTAGGGGGCGCGGGGCTCGGCAGGGGGCGGCCGAAGTGGGCGCCCTCTCCCGGCGCTGAGTCCCCGCACCCCGGAGGGATGGGGCGGGCGGCCGCGGCTGCCTAAGATGCCGGCCATGCGGGGGCTCCTGGCGCCGCAGAACACCTTCCTGGACACCATCGCTACGCGCTTCGACGGCACGCGTGAGTCCGACCCTCACCTCACTCGCTCCCGGAAGAAAAGTCCCACTCCAGGGCTCTTGCCGACCCTGAACCCCCACATCTCTGCTTGCAGTCCACCTGTTCTCCCTCCCTCCTTCCTCCCCACCCCTGTTGAAGCTGAAGCCACAGTCTCCTGCCAGGCGCCTTTCTCCCCTCCCAGCCCTCCACCAAGGGTTCAGGGTCAGCCTTGCTCCAGGCGAGGCAGCAAGGCTAGAAGAAGTCTCTGGGTATGGAGCCCGGGTGCTTTTTGTTAGTGGGGGCGGGCATGAACCTGGCTCTAGTCAAGCTGACCCATCCCATCCCTGCGGCAGTGCTCAGGGACAGCTGGGAGGGCTCAAATAACACATTTAGACAAGAGATTTGCAAACAGAGATAGAGTAGGCAGGAGTCAGGAGAGCTATGTGTGTTCAAGCCCATCTCACAGCCTAAACCCACCAGCCTTAGAGAGCCCATCCAGCCCCAAAGAAGATGGGTTCTGGGACTCTCACCAGGACTGAGGAAGTTTGGAGAAGGCAACCTGAGCTCTGGATCCTGGGTTCCTGGGGCTCTGGGCTGAGGGAAAGTTGTGAAACCCCCACCCTTTCTCCTCCTCCCTCACACTCACCCCTAGTGGGGCTTCCCAGCTCTCTGCCTAGGTCCTCCATGGTCTCTGGTTCCTGATAGGGGGTGGGAGCCCATCGCTGAGCTCTTCCCCCTCCAGGCTCCTCCATCTGCTTTGTCAGTGTGCTTGGCTCCTGCAGCCTGCTGATTCAGCGCCCCCACTCCCCAATACATTCCTGGCTCCAGGCTCCTGTGTTCAGCCACCATTCCTACATCCCCTTCTTGATTGCATTCACTAAGTTCTGAGCCAGGGCAGGCAGCTGGGGCTCAGACACAGAGGGTAGGATGTATGGTGGCCCAGGTTGCCTCCCAGTCCAGGTGGGTCCCAGTGGGAGGAGCCAGACAGACAACCTGGGTATCTGGCTGGCAGAGAGCCAGGCAGAGGTAGAGGCGGGGCTGACGCTGACCTCCTTTGGACATCCCCAACCCCACCCCCTGCCCCACACTGCTCAGGACACCCACAGAGAGAGCACAGTGCCCACACAGGGCTAATTCTCTGATGTACTCATACACATGCTGCTAGGAAGGAGCCTTTGTGGGGGACTGACACATAGGTGACACACATTGATTTTAATTCAGCTCCTGCCCAACCCCCCCCCCCAAATACATACAGGATTCCTGGGATTTGTAAAACCTACTCTTTGGTTGCAGGCATTTGGGAAAGGAAGCCCCCCCCCTTCACCCCACTCTCCCTCTGAAAGGTACTCTCTTGCAGACAGTAACTTCGTGCTGGGCAACGCCCAGGTGGCGGGGCTCTTCCCCGTGGTCTACTGCTCCGATGGCTTCTGTGACCTCACGGGCTTCTCCCGGGCTGAGGTCATGCAGCGAGGCTGTGCCTGCTCCTTCCTCTATGGGCCAGATACCAGTGAGCTCGTCCGCCAGCAGATCCGCAAGGCCCTGGATGAGCACAAGGAGTTCAAGGCTGAGCTGATCCTGTACCGGAAGAGCGGTGAGGGGCCACCTGGCCAGCCTGCCTCACCTTCGCCATCTCACACACCCTGGCACCCACCCATCCACTGTCTGTCCTCCTTTCCCTTCTCATCTTCCCCATCTCATCCCATCTCCCTATGCACCCATCCCCTTGCCATCCCCTCTTCCTCCACCCCACCTCTTGTCCCTGCCCCTTCTTTCTACCATCCTTACCCTGGCCTCAGCCTCCACTCAATTCCACTCTTGAGTTTCCCACATCCAGCAGAAAAACACCCTGTCTTGGCAGACGTCTGACTGTCTGTCTGCTTTCCCTTGCTACACCTGCACTCCCCAACCCTCACATTCCATCAAGCCCTGTCCTAAGTGAACCTGGACTGCCACCCCCTCTCCAGGAAGCCCCTAGACCTTGCCTGTGACTTGCACAGGATGTCAGTGGAGCCAGGGCCTCTGTCACCTTGGGCGGGTCTGAAGGTAGGAGGTGGGCTGAGTCTGTTTTTGTGCCTAGGGCTCCCGTTCTGGTGTCTCCTGGATGTGATACCCATAAAGAATGAGAAAGGAGAGGTGGCCCTCTTTCTGGTCTCTCACAAGGACATTACTGACACCAAGAACCGAGGGGGCCCTGACAGATGGAAAGAGACAGGTGGGTTCCCTTGGGGCCATTGATTTAGTTGCTGTGGCTGGGGTGTTGGGTACCTCAGGCCTGGGTGGGGCCATGAGCTTGTGGGTCCCCCATCACCCCTCTTGCACTCACTGACTTCTATGCTGGCTGCCTGAGAGGCCTGTGCCACGTTCAGCTCTACATGCCCAGGTATGGAAATCTTTTTTCCAAATAGGCTGGCTGGAACGAAGTCGGAGTTTTTATGTCAACTTTATTAAGGAATGGAAAGCAGATGAACTCCACTGTGCCTGTGGAGTACCCCTTCCTGACCAGTTAGGGAGGTTGAGCACAGACCCACCAATTCCTTTTTTCCACGGCAAACCTGACTGGGGCGCTCTGGCCAAAGCCCTCTTTTAAGTTCTTGGGATCTCTCTCCCCTTATATCCTCCAAAGTCTGGGGCAGACCTTTGGCAGGTCACAAAGCTGTCCTCAGAAGTTGCTCCAAGGTTTCTTTGCCACTTGGGGATTCTAGGGGTACCTCTCATTCCCACTACCCCTGGGTCTGCCTGTCCACCATGTCAGACTTCACTATCACCCTTGGGTCCCTCACCTAGACTCTGGGCTCCTTCTCTGAGCCCCTATACCTCTGCTGATGGCCTCCTCCTTGCTCTATGCCCCTCCCCGATGAACCAGTTCCCCACCTCCTCTCCCAGGCCTCCCCAGAGATCCTCTCCTGCCTCATCTGGTCAAAGCCCCTCCTCCTGGAAGCAGGCCCTGGGAGTAGTGTCTATAAGCACCCCCAGGTCTGCCCATTGCTAGGGTGGACAAGTGAGCCCAGGAAATGAGGAATGCCTGAGCCCCCAGCTCTAAAAAGACTAAGTAGTCAATGAACCAGACCAGTCCATGGGCCAGCAACTGGTGTCCTACCCACAAGCCCCTATGCAGGGGTGTTTGGGCACACCCCTCATCATCCTCAGGAGCCCCTCTTCTTTTGCAGGTGGTGGCCGGCGCCGATATGGCCGGGCAAGAGCCAAAGGCTTCAATGCCAACCGGCGGCGGAGCAGGGCTGTGCTCTACCACCTATCTGGGCACCTGCAGAAGCAGCCTAAGGGCAAGCACAAGCTCAATAAGGTGGATTTAGCACTAGGGTGTGTGTTTAGAATAGGGGCCAGGGTAGGGGCAGACCGAGAAGTTGGGGAAGGGGAATGGGGTCCACCACAGATAGAATGCCCTGGGGGCCACTCAGGCCCCACCAGCACTTTGGGGGTTGGGACTGAGGGTGAGAATGTCACATGCTTGATCCATCAAAGGTATAGAGGAAAGTCTTGGCCTTGGAGTCAGATGGGCCTTGGTTGAATCCTGGCTCCTCCTTGAAGCACCTGTGTGACCTCAGCTAAGTTACTTGATCTCCCTGATCCTCAGTTTTCTGGTTTATGAAATGGAGACCCTAATGCCTATATCAGAGGTTGCTTTGAGAATGCAGGGAGAGAAAGGAGGTGAATGCCCATCTTGGACACTATCCAAACTTAGCCTGTGCCAATATGCTTTCCTCCTTGCCTGGACCTGCCCTCCCTCACTCAGGGGGTGTTTGGGGAGAAGCCAAACTTGCCTGAGTACAAAGTAGCTGCTATCCGGAAGTCACCCTTCATCCTGCTGCACTGTGGGGCACTGAGGGCTACGTGGGACGGCTTCATCCTGCTTGCCACACTCTACGTGGCTGTCACCGTGCCCTACAGCGTGTGTGTGAGCACAGCCCGGGAGCCCAGCGCAGCCCGTGGCCCACCCAGTGTCTGTGACCTGGCCGTGGAGGTCCTCTTCATCCTTGGTGCGTGCACTCTGCCCTTCCACACCTCATGCCCAGCACCCTGGGGCTTTGATGGGGATGGTCTGCATGTCTTCTGGTGCCCTACAAGTGTCCCTCTTGCCCTCCTCCTGTTTGTGACTTGTGAGCTTTGAAATCAGGCCTAGGTTCCAAACTTGTCTCTGCCACTAATGTCTTATATAACCCTGAGCAGGGTCTCCAAGTTTCAGTTTCTCCCTCCATAAAATAGGTATAACAATGTCTACCTGTTAGAGTCACTATGTGAACTAAGTAAGATGATGTATGTAAAGGGATAGTGTCAAGTACCAAGCAAGTGTCTGGTAAAGAGTGGCCTCTGCCAGATGCGGTGGCTCTCGCCTATAATCCCAGCAACTTGGGGGGCTGAGGTAGGGAGATCGCTTGAGGCCAGGGGCTGGAGACTAGCTTGGATATCATAGTGAGACACTGTCTGTAAAATAAAAAATGAAAAAAATGATCTGGGCATGGTGGCACGCACCTATAGTCCCAGCTACTCAGGAGGCCGAGGCAGGAGGATTGCTTGAGCCCAGGCATTAGAGGTTGCAGTGAGCTATGATGATGCCACTGTGCTCTAGCCTGAGCAACAGAGCAAACCCTGTCTCAAAAAAAAAAAAAAAAAAGAATGGCTTCCCCCAACCCCATGCCGACCTGCTGACTCCACCTTGGATTCCCCACAGACATTGTGCTGAATTTCCGTACCACATTCGTGTCCAAGTCGGGCCAGGTAGTGTTTGCCCCAAAGTCCATTTGTCTTCACTATGTCACCACCTGGTTCCTGCTGGATGTCATCGCGGCACTGCCCTTTGACCTGTTACATGCCTTCAAAGTCAACGTGGTCAGTGTGGCTGGGCTGGGTGGGCTTTGAGCTGGGACAGGCAGATCCAGCCCAGGCTGACCTCTCTCTTCCCTCCCCCATGTCAGTACTTTGGGGCCCACCTGCTGAAGACTGTGCGGCTGCTACGCCTGCTGCGCCTCCTCCCGAGGCTGGACCGGTACTCACAGTACAGCGCCGTGGTGCTCACCCTGCTCATGGCCGTGTTCGCCCTGCTTGCCCACTGGGTGGCCTGCGTCTGGTTCTACATCGGCCAGCAGGAGATCGAGAGCAGCGAGTCTGAGCTCCCTGAGATTGGTACTGGAGGTCCCCTGTGCGTTGGGAGGTGGGGGTTGTTGTGCAGATGCGCCATCAGAGTATGAGTGCAAGTGTGTGTGCTGATGCGAGTCAGAGACCTGGGCAGGCTTGTGTGTGTGCGAGTCAGAGAAGGGGGTGTGAGGTGTGAGTGTGATGACCACCGCCACGTGAAAGGCCTGCTCTCCAGCAGCAGGGCATTGTGGAAAAGCCTGGGGACTGCCTGGGAGGTCCCACTGGCCCTCGTGGTCTCCTGGCGGCCAAACGTCGATCACATTCCTTAAGCCCCTGCCTGGCTGGGAAGGCTAAGTGGGGAGCCACTGTCCTTAAGGGTTCCTCTGATGTCCCAAGCTTAGCTACAATCCTCTCTGAAGCCCATCCCCACCACCTTGGCTTCCAAGGCCCCTGCCTCCCTCTTGCCACCTCCAGCCTCTATCTCTCTGCTGCATCTCTGCTCTCCCCCAGCCTAGAACGCAGCCTTTTCTGTGTCCCACAGCTCTCCTTCATGTCACCTCCACTTCCACAGCTCCTCCCTCTGCTTGCCACCCACTCACATCTTAACTCCCGCCGGAAGGGCTTCCACCCCCACCTTTCCACCCAAAATGTCACCCAGAAGGTCACTGTGACCTTCCAGGGCCAAACCTTCATCCTCCTTGAAGTCCCTGTAGCACCTGGCCCTGCCAGCCTCGCTCCCCTTTGCCATGTGTGATGTGGTCATCAGCCAGCCTCCTCCCAGCCCCTCACGTTCCAGGGGCTCCAGACTGGCTTTCCTCATGTCTCTCCTTCTCCCCTTGTTTTCCCTTGGCCATGCCACTACACCACTGCATGAACATCTCAACTTCCATTCTCTCTCTTTATCCAAACCCTTCCTTTCCAGCCATTTCTAACTTTCCGTGCTCCTCAGGTTCAAAGTTGAACCTACCTTTGCCCTCCCAAGCCCTCCAGCCCTCTGTCAGCTTCCCAGTAGCTGACATTTGACCATGTTTCCAGCTGTTCAGGCGGCTCTCATGACTGTCTGCTCCTTGGTGGAGTCACCATGCGTCCAAGTCAGCCTTAGAAACCTGCTCTGATCAGTCCCCTCAGGACAACAAGGCTCCTGCGAATCTCCTCTCCTACCAAGCTCACGGGAGACTGCTGTGTGCCCCACAGGGCCCACTTGGATAGTCCCCTGAGCACTCTAGTTGCTGAGCACGTGGACACCAGGACACTTTAGGCAGTGTCAGATCCTTGGCACCTGCTCTTCCCAGAGGACGTCTGTGGTAGAGGCTGCTCTGGGGTCAGACAGCCACACAGCAGAGTCCGAGGGCAGGGAGATGGATAATGGCAAAGCAAGGCCCTGACCCTGTCTCCACCACCCCCTATAGTGGGCTAAGATCACATCAAATCCCCAGGTCCACCCCTGCCCCCTGAAGTAGGACCCAGACACACTTGGTCTTGAGCCCACGAGGCTCCTCTCTTGAGGCCACCTCACAGGAGTTGAGGATCTGACATTAAGAACACTTCTGGCTCCCAGAAGGGCTCTGGGCCCCACCACAGTGGGCAGGGGAATGTGGGAGGCCAGCCGACCCTTGCAGATACACATGTTAATTCTTTCACCCTCGACCCCTGAGTTCCAGGGTGGTTTCATTGTATTCAGAGATGGTATCAGTCTGCATTTGGAGAGTTTCCAAGTTCATCATCACCTTCCCCTTCTTTCTCCAGAGAAACTCCCTGCCAACTGAGTTTACACCAAACCCGGACCTCTCAGTAGCAGGGTGAGGCTGAGCTGGGCAAGTGGGCTACCCAGCTCTGTCTGTGGGAGGCTCCTTTGTGCCTTCCTTGCCTGGTTTCCCTCCCATGGTATGGACAGAATTCCTTCCTCAAATTCCCATTAGCCCAGTAGGGGTGGGCTGGGTTTTCAAAAGATTGTATTAAATGCCGAGAGAGGTAATAGAGGGCATTTCTCAGTGTGAAAGCCACCAGCCTCCAGAGCTGCCTCTGCTGGCCTGACCCACCCCATGTGGCAACACCATCCTGGCACCAGCTCCTGAAGCTACTGATGCCCCATGGCCAAGACTGAGCAGAGAAGCTTCCTTGTCACCCCTCCCCTCTGTCCTGTGGCTTCTCACCACCCCACCCTCCTTACCCTCCTTACCATGGGCCTCACCTCATGCTCAGAGGCCCAACTAAACAATGACAGTGAAGACTTTTATGTACTCCACTGCATTCTCATAGTGCACCTCAAGTAACAGGAGGGTGAGCCCTCACCTCAGTGCAGGTCATAATACATCCCCACAAGTTCCTTAGCCTGGAATTTGATGCCCTTGGTATTAACCCCACATTCTAGCCTAGCTGAGCTACTTGCCTGTATTTATCTTAAAATCTCCAGGTTTGGGCTGGGCACGGTGGCTCACGCCTGTAATCCTAGCACTCTGGAGGCCAAGGCAGGCGGATTGCTTGAGGTCAGGAGTTCAAAACCAGCCTGAGCAAGAGCGAGACTCCATCTCTACTATAAATAGAAAGAAATTAATTGGCCAACTAATACATATAGAAAAAATTAGCCGGGCATAGTGGCACATGCCTGTAGTCCCAGCTACTCGGGAGGCTGAGGCAGGAGAATCGCTTGAGCCCAGGAGTTTGAGGTTGCTGTGAGCTAGGCTGACGCCACGGCACTCACTCTAGCCTGGGCAACAAAGCGAGACTCTGTCTCAAAAAAAAAAAAAACTCCAGGTTTGGCTGTACTTTCACTCCATCAGGAATGAACCCCTCTCAGTTTCTTTGTATCAGAACTCTACCTATCTTTTGAGACCAAGCACAAATGTCCCTTCTTCCAGGAAGCCTACTAGCCCTAGCCCGTGGCACTTTGCTTCAAGCCCCATTATGTGGCACCTTGGAGGTGTAACTCCTGTCCCACATCATCTGCTCTTCTTATGAGGAAGCTCCTATGGAGTCCTGGCTCCTGGCACACAGGGTGTGAGGTTGCCGAAGGAGTGGTGGCTGGATCAGAGGAGGGTGTGGGGACCACAGAGACCCACGTGCATAGGTGTTGGGGAGAGTGTAGAGTAGGGGTCTCTGTGCTGAGGTGGGAGGGCAGAGCACACTTGGAGAGGTGGGGTCCCACTGCAGCCTGTGACCCGGAGCCATACCCCACATTTACCATCTGTTCTCAGTTCTAGATCAGCCAATCTGCCCTCTCTCTCTTGTACCCCATGGTCCCGAGCTCTGCCAGGACCTCTGTGGACCCTGTGACCAACCCCCCCCCAACACCCTAGAGCTCCCACAACCGTCCAGTGAGGCCCAGAGTGACTTCTGGCAGCCATGGGCTCATAAGAGACCCCAGTACACAGCCCTACCTCCTGCCAAGGTCAGGTCAGGAATGTGGGGTTGAGGGGTAGACCTGGGCACATTCAGCCTCCACACAGCGGACCAGTCTGGCCTGTGACTGTGTATGTGTGTGTGTGTGTGTGTGTGTGAGTGCACAGGTGCCTGCCTGCTCCTGGCCTGAGTGTATGCACCTGTGTGCTCATGTCCCAACAAGTGTCCCCACCCTTGTGCATGTCAGAGTGCATGCACATGTGTACCTTTCTCTCCCAAGTGTGCATAGGCCTTAGTGTGAGTGGCTGTGGCTGTGTAGGGTGCTCATAAGTGTGTACTTGTCTTTTCAACTGTGTGGGGCACACACGTCTCGACAGTGTGTATGCACACATCCACATAGGTGTGCTTGAGAATGTGTATGTGTACATGAGGTTGGGTGGTTTGTGTGGTTGGGAGGAGGAATGAGCCTGAATGGGGTGGGGAGGGAGAACTTTCTGGAGCAGATGGGCTTAGAGAGACACAAGAAGAGGAATCGGGGCAGACAGGGCAGAGGAGGTGGCCTCACCATCCATCCTTGAGGACAAGGCTGTGATGGAATGCAATGAACCCCTGCAGTCCCTTTGCCCCCTCCAGCTGGGCCCATGACCTGAGATCAGGCCAGCCATGGGGAAGAGGGTGTGATACTCCTTGTGCCATCATCCTGTAGGAGCCAGCTGGGGAGATGGCAACCTCTTCCTCATGTGCTTGTCTTGCTAAAGGTTTGAGGGGGTGGCTAAGGGTGTGCTGGGCTGGCGGAGAAGGGGAAGTGGTGGGAAGCCATGGGTCTGTGTGTGCATGTCCCCACTCTGGGGGTGCCAGTGGGCACTCCCACACCCCCAGTACAGCAGTGTCCTCTTGCCAGCTCAGGCTCTTCCCCCGCCCCTTTCCAGGCTGGCTGCAGGAGCTGGCCCGCCGACTGGAGACCCCCTACTACCTGGTGGGCCGGAGCTCAGCTGGAGGGAATAGCTCTGGCCAGAGTGACAACTGCAGCAGTGGCAGCAGCGAGGCCAACGGGACAGGGCTGGAGCTCCTAGGTGGCCCGTCACTGCGCAGTGCCTACATCACCTCCCTCTACTTTGCACTCAGCAGCCTCACCAGCGTGGGCTTCGGGAACGTGTCCGCCAACACGGACACCGAGAAGATCTTCTCCATCTGCACCATGCTCATCGGTGGTGAGACCTGGCCCGTGAGCCTCAGCCTTCTCTGGGCCCACTTCCAGACTTCTGGCCCCCAGGAGGCCCTTCCTCTCCCACCTCCCCCCAGGTCGTGAGGCCAGAGGTTCTTCCGCTTTAGGTGGTGCACGGAGCATGAGGCCAGGGCTGGGAAACTCCGTGCATACGGCAGCTTATGTGCCTTGCCTAGGAGCGTGCTGGGGGGCAGAGGACAGATGTGTCCAGCGTGGTGTCAGACTGGGCCAGGCCAGTCCTGTAGGTGACCCCCTCTCGCCACCCTCCCCCAGCCCTGATGCACGCGGTGGTGTTTGGGAACGTGACGGCCATCATCCAGCGCATGTACGCCCGCCGCTTTCTGTACCACAGCCGCACTCGCGACCTGCGCGACTACATCCGCATCCATCGCATCCCCAAGCCCCTCAAGCAGCGCATGCTCGAGTACTTCCAGGCCACCTGGGCTGTGAACAACGGCATCGACACCACTGAGGTCCGGCAGCCTCCCGGGCTAGCCCTTCTAGCTTCGCTCCCTCAAGGGGTTTGCACTTGGCCTAAAGTTATCAGAAGTGGGTGGGAGAGGAATGTAGACTTTTGGCTTTCTGCCCCTGCTCTCTCTTGGTGGGGACAGCAGCATGGGCCAGAGGGCAGCTGAGGCAGCTAGGAGGCCCCTCTGAACCCTGGCTAGGTCTGGAGGCTCTGTGCTCACTGACTTCTGAACCTGAGTCCAGGAGGCGGAAAGCTGAGCTGCTCACGGTGGCTAAAGTGATTGGGAGGGAGGCAGAGGCCCCCCTCCCTGCCTGCACCTTGTGTGGAGCTTGGTGCTGGGCAAGAGTCCACAGGTCCCTCCCACAGCCTGCCAGGGTGGCAAGGGGCTAACTGGATGTTGCCTCCTCTTATACTACCCTCAACCCTCGCCCCTGTCTGCCTGCAGCTGCTGCAGAGCCTCCCCGACGAGCTGCGCGCGGACATCGCCATGCACCTGCACAAGGAGGTCCTGCAGCTGCCGCTGTTTGAGGCAGCAAGCCGCGGCTGCCTGCGGGCGCTGTCTCTGGCCCTGCGGCCTGCCTTCTGCACGCCTGGCGAATACCTCATCCACCAAGGCGACGCTCTCCAGGCCCTTTACTTTGTCTGCTCTGGCTCCATGGAGGTGCTCAAGGGTGGTACTGTGCTCGCCATCCTAGGTTTGTGAGGGTGGGAGAGAGGGCATGGGGACTGTGTGTGTCTGTGTGTGTGTGTGTGTGTGAGACCATGGCCCCAATCTGCAGAAAACCCAGAGAGGGGTTGTACACAAGACCACAGTGGGAGAAACATATAGGGCGGAGTCAGGAGTAGCCATGGAGTCCTGGGCAAAGCTCAGAGAAGACATAGTGACTGCAAGGTGGCAACATAAGGAGGTGGACAGGATCTCACAGGTGTTCCTAGGACAGAGCTAGTGGAAGGACTGTCTATTAAAAGGAGCCAGTCTATGAGTGGACAGATGGGAGCAGCACGTTTTGTCAGGAGGAAGATCAAATGCTGAGGACGGAAGTGCTGGGGAGAGCGGTCAGGCAGGGCTGAAAGGAGAAGGAATAGAAGCTGTGCTGTGGGCCCGGTGGAGAGGTGGGACGCTACTCCTGGGGCAGAGCAAGCCCAGAGCCAGGGTGACAGCAGAGCTCAGCCTCCAAGTGGCCAGGGAGACTCGCTCTGGTAGGAATGGTGTCTACAGCATACATACTTCCCTTCTTGGCAAAAGAAAGAAGTGAGATTGAGGAAGTGACTCCCTAGGTGAGGACGAAGAGATTGCATTTGCAGAATGGATGTAATCATTGTGCGGTTCACAGAGTCTCCCAGTGTGACTAGCCCAGTCCCAGACCTCGCATGCTTTGTGTCACTGAAACCCCACAGAACCCAGTGGGGTAGGAATGGTTATTATTTCCACTTCTTGAAGAAGGAGACCAAGCTCAGAGAGGTTAAAGAGCAGCTAGGGTTGGCCAACTGTGCTTGGAACCCAGTCTGCCTGGCCCTGTCTCACACTGCTTATGTGGGGCTTCCAGGCATTGTGAGAGGTATCATGCCCGTGGATAGGAATGGTCTCAGAAGGGGTGGATGTGCACCCTGGGCCTTACCAAAGCACATTCAAGCCCTCTGGGAAACATGGGGCTGTGTCCGTGAAAAGCTGCTAAAGGGGAGCACAGCTCTGTGGCTGTTGGAGGCTCTCAGCAGCGACCCCCCAGGGCAGGGAACACTGAGACCTGCTTAGGTAGTCAAGGGACTCACACAAGATAGAAGGGAGGCAGTGGCCAGATCATAGCTAACCACAGCTGAACCCTCAGGCAGCCAAGGCATGCGTAGCCTCACTCTGAGGACAGTTGCAGTCGGATGGGGTCTGAGGTCCGTCGCTAGCCTGGCAATCCACAATGAAGACGAGAAGCAAGAGTGAAGCAAGACATGGGTGCGGCGTTGCTAGTGGCCACGGCAGCTGCCATGTGTACATCACGCTTTCTTCAGGAGGATGATCTTCCAGCAGGAAACGAGAGGGGAAACACCATCATTGGGGGGCTTGGAGCCTGAGAGAGGTGACAGGATGTTGACACCCTCCATTTTGCATCTGGCTTCTGGGCCTACCTGCAGCTTATGCCAGGACTGTGAAAACAAATGTGGCTGGCAATCCCCAAGAAATGTTGGAGAACTGGAGAGATTGAGAAGGGCACAAAGACAGGTTTTGACCTTTGCTGACTGGTCAACCCAAAGCAAGGCTGTCAAGTGGATTACCAAACAGATGGCTGTCAGCTTGGAGCCAAGGAAGCAGTGTGGCTAGGAGCTGGCATGGGTCCTCAGAGAAGCTCTTTGCTGGTGCCAGGCTCCAAGTCTCAGAATAGCCAACGTTCAGTGTTCAGTACTTAGACGGAGTCACAAGAATGGCCACTGCCTGTGTCCTGGGCCTTTGCTTCCACGATGTCTATAGCACCAAGACTTATGCCACTGTTGAGCTATCCTGTCCTAGCCTTTATCTTGTGGATGAACTATTTCCCCATTGACTTGGAGGCTCTGGATGCTCTGATGAATGCCTGGCTCCCAGCCCCAGTCAGGGCCTGGCTTTCTACACCCACATCTCCCCACCCAACACCTTACCTGAACAGTCAGGTGCATCCTACCTGCTCCTGGAAGCTGAAGCTGCCCGCATACACTAGAGTGGCTTCTGGCCCCTACCTCTGCTTATGAAAGTCTATTGTGAGGGAGGAAGGATTGGATGAACTGGGCCTGGAGGTTCAGGCTGAGATACCAACCTAGAGAGCAGTCTCTGTCCCCAGGACTCTGCCCACAGTCCTGTCACGTTTCTCATTTTTTTTATTTGTTCAGAGACAGAGTCTTTCTCCATCGCCCTGGCTAGAGTGCAGTGGTGTCGTTGTAACTCAATACAACCTCAAACTCCTGGGTTTAAGCAATCGTCTTGCCTGAGCCTCCTGAGTAGCTGGGACAACAGACATGTCACCACACCTGGCTAATTTTTCTATTTTTTAGTAGAGACGGGGTCTCACTGTTGCTCAGGCTGCTCTCAAACTGCAGGCCTCCAGCGATCCTCCAGCCCTCAGTCTCCCAGAGTGCTGGGATTACAGGTGTGAGCCACCGCCTAGCATATCTCACCTCTTAAATGAAGACAAGAAACACATATCCTATTTCGGATGACACAAATGAAGAGAGAGCTCCTCAGACGATCACGTTGAGATCCTAACAGCTCTCAAAAGGAATCAAAAGGATGGCCTGAAACCAAGAAAATAAAATTTAATGGGGGCGCATTCTACATTTAAGTTTGAACAAAAGTCCAGGAACATTTAGATGAGACCTCTGAGTTCAGTGTGTGCTGCTGGCAGCCTGAGGTGGCCCACTGGAAGGAGTGGCAGCCATCCTTTGTCCTTAAGGATAAAGAAACACTTTCTCATAGTTTGAGCTGTCTGACAGTGGGGTGAGCTGCCTGGAGGGCTTGCAGCTTTGCCCAAACCCAGACTGCAAGCCTTTCCCTGTTGAGAATTATCTATAAGTGGCCTTTTGTTGGAAGGGAAAGGAAGGAAATGAACTTTTATTGGTCGTCTTTGTGTCAGGCACTTTATCTACATTAACTCATTTAATCCTCACCAGTCCCTGGGCTGGACATATCTTATTTCATTGATTCCAAGATATGCAACCCCCGCAAAATACACAATTTACCCTCACTGACACTGGGCCGCAGGCTGTCACTGATGCCCTTTTATAATTGCTGTCAGCAGGGTGGCTGTTTCAACCTGGCTGTGGGGAAACCCTCCCTTGACCCCTTCTGGTAAAATCAAGAAAATTCTATGGACTCAGTTGAATGTGGCATCTCTAGTGGAGAAGCCAGGGCCCAGGAAAACGAAGTAATCTGGCCAGTGACATTTTCACCGTGCCACATGGGGCTCTAAATTGCTGGTTCCAAACACTGGTCCCTAGACAAGCCATACCTGAATCGCCTGTGGAGCTTTTTTAAAAATCAAATTGCGAGGTCTCCGGTAGACATTGTGACGCTGTAGGTAGGGATGGGGTCTGGGAGTTTGGTCTCACTTCCCCAGGGGATTCTCATCGACAGAGCCAGCCTGCGACCACCAGCGCTGATGACCATTCACTCTGATGTTTCTGCACGGTGGCTTTGCTCCGAATGTGTTTGAAAGCCAGGGAAGCGGGCAGCAGGAGCCAGGGCTCTGTGCTCCACTCTGCCTGCTCCAAGGCTGCACAGTGGGGTCTCAGCTGAGAAGGCCCAGCCCAGCCCTGAGGGAGGCTCAGCAGCTAGGGGTGTGGGCTTCCTGTGGCCTAGGGTCAGAGCTTGCTGACCTCTGCTTCCTCTCCTCAGGGAAGGGCGACCTGATCGGCTGTGAGCTGCCCCGGCGGGAGCAGGTGGTAAAGGCCAATGCCGACGTGAAGGGGCTGACATACTGTGTCCTGCAGTGCCTGCAGCTTGCCGGGCTGCACGAGAGCCTTGCACTGTACCCTGAGTTTGCCCCGCGCTTCAGCCGCGGCCTCCGAGGGGAGCTCAGCTACAACCTGGGTGCTGGGGGAGGCACTGCAGAGGTGAGGGTGCTGGGTACGCACATGGAGAGGGCTGGGGGTGCCAGGGAGCCTGGCCTGGCAGGCAGAGGCTGGGAGTGCTGCAGTGCTGTGCGTGAGGCGTGGCCTGGTGTGAAAGCCCCTGCAAGGGGGCCAGGGGGCTACACTCTCCCTGCCCATTCACGTGCACAGCCCCAGCCCGGTCCTCCTTGGCTTATCTGAGACAGCTGGGCCCTGCCCAGGGCAAAGTCTTAGTGATGGAAGCTTAGTCCACTGGAAACAGATAAGGAGCATTGTAGGGTGCAGCCAGAGGGGTGGCCCCCATGGTCAGGGGGCTGAGCAGGGCAGGGACAGGCACCAGCTCTCCAGGCTGCTTTTCAAGACAGCCCCCTGCTTCTTCATGGCAAAACAGGACTGTTCTAAAGGCCTTTGAATTTGCCCAGATTATTTCACTAATTCAGTTTTCAGTGCTGTTTTCTCTTGGATAGTTCAGTTAGCCTGAGGGACCAAGTAGAGAGGTGGAATTTAGAGGGACAACTCCAGGACATGGCAGCTTTGTGGTGGCAGCAGAAAAGCAGGTTGCTTCTCCTAACTGCGCCTCCTCTTCTGCAGAATGTCTGACACTGGGTGCTCTGTTTAACAAAGACAGCTTATCGCTTCTAGGGGAGATGAAGCCTTGGTAGGGGAAATGAGTGGGACACAATAGTGGCCATCCATGCCAATTCACTGTCCCCCACTGTTCCCAGGTGGACACCAGCTCCCTGAGTGGTGACAACACCCTCATGTCCACGCTGGAGGAGAAGGAGACAGATGGGGAGCAGGGCCCCACAGCCTCCCCAGCCCCAGCTGATGAGCCCTCTAGCCCCCTGCTGTCTCCCAGCTGCACATCCTCATCCTCGGCTGCCAAGCTGCTCTCCCCACGTCGAACTGCACCTCGGCCACGTTTAGGTGGCAGAGGGCGGCCGAGCAAGGCAGGGGCTTCTAAGGCTGAGGCTGGCCCCTCTGCTCCTCCACGGACCCTAGAGGGCCTGCGGCTGCCCCCCATGCCATGGAATGTGCCCCCGGATCTGAGCCCCAGGTAAGTGGGCTCTGGGCTCCCATGGCAGAGGTGGTGGTGGTAAGGTTGAGGCCCTAGCCAGGCATACCTGAGCCCTGGGTGCCCATCCTTCCTGCCAGCTTGCCTGGTCCTAGCCTGCCTCCTCCAGGTAGCCTTCCTTGGCTCCTCCTTCCTCCTGCTGCCCCACCCCACAGTTTGGTACTGGTACTGGTATACCCTGAACTCCTGCTGTTTCGTGCTGCTCAAGCTTGGCTCCCCTGCTATACTGTCAGCTCCTAGGGGACAGGGCCACGTGTTAGCTTTCTCCTGAGACCCTGAGGCCTCCTGGTCAGCTCCAGCCTCCTACAGACTGTGTATGTGGACCCTGGGGCATCCTGTCCCATGGGGCACCACAGTGGCTGCCTGTCCATTGATTTGTTGTCTTGACACCTGGGTCCACAGGGTAGTAGATGGCATTGAGGATGGCTGTGGTTCGGACCAGCCCAAGTTCTCTTTCCACGTGGGACAGTCTGGCCCTGAATGTAGCAGCAGCCCCTCCCCTGGACCAGGTACCGGGGCCCGGGCATGGGCTAGGTCGGTGGGGAGTCCCTTGGCCCTGTGAACCTCAGCATTGTTGGCCTCTGAGCAATTGGTGTTAGTGAAACCAACAGGGTACAGACCGCCTGGGAGTCCTCTCGCTTACACCTTGCAACCTGTGTGTCACGTGCACAGGGCAGTTAAACCAGCACCTTGGTGTTAGACATACCTGGGAACTGGGTTTGGATCCCTGATCTGTCAGCTTTCTAGCAGTGTGAAATTGGCTTCTCTGGCCCCAGCTTCCTATATGAAATGGGTTGTTGTGTATGTTAAATAAGATTATGTAACTAAAACCCTTAGCACAATGTCTGGCTCAGTGGGAGGGGACAGAGGCCTGGGGCACCAGGGGGAGAAATTGGCTCTAGGCCAGGCCAGGGAGGCCTGGGAAGTGGACCAGGTAATGAGCTCCCAGGAACGTCCATTTCCGTGGATAACAGACAGGGGACAGACACAAAGAACAACTTTCTGAGGCGGAGGAGAATGCTCAGCAGTGTGAAGAGGGCTGTTAGGAGGTGTTTTCCCTGTCCCTGGCAGTTTGGGCAAAATTCAGTACCTTGAGCAAGGCCACTAGTGATGATCCTTGGAGTCAGGTCCTACCAGGTTGGTGAGGTCTATTCGCACTGGGGCAGAGGCCTGGACCCCACACTGTCTGTCTCCTACCAGCCCCAGCTGATAACCCCATCCTACTACCCACAGAGAGTGGCCTGCTCACTGTCCCCCTTGGGCCCAGCGAGGCAAGGAATACAGACACACTGGACAAGCTTCGGCAGGCGGTGGGTGAGGGGCAAGGTGGAGGCAGGGTGGGGCAAGGGACAGGCATGCTGTCGTGAGGTGGCTGACGCCACTCTGACCTCGCCTCCTCCCTCCCCTGAAGGTGGTGGAGCTGTCTGAGCAGGTGCTGCAGATGCGGGAGGGACTGCAGTCACTTCGCCAGGCTGTACAGCTGGTCCTGGCGCCCCATGGGGAGGGCCCATGTCCTCAGGCATCAGGAGAGGGGCTGTGCCCAGCCAGTGCCTCTGGGCTTCTGCAGCCTCTGTGTGTGGACACTGGGACATCCTCCTACTGCCTGCAGCCCCCAGCTGGCTCTGTCTTAAGTGGGACTTGGCCCCATCCTCGTCCAGGGCCCCCTCCCCTCATGGCACCCTGGCCCTGGGGCCCCCCAGCATCTCAGAGCTCCCCCTGGCCTCGAGCCACAGCTTTCTGGACCTCCACCTCAGACTCAGAGCCCCCTGGCTCAGGGGAACTCTGCTCTGACCCCACCACCCCTGCCTCACCTCCTCCTTCAGAGGAAGGGGCCAGGACTGGGCCCCCAGAGCCTGCGAGTCAGGCCGAGGCTGCCAGCACTGGAGAGCCCCCACCAGGGTCAGGAGGCCTGGCCTTGCCCTGGGACCCCCATAGCCTGGAGATGGTGCTTATTGGCTGTCATGGCTCTGGCACAGTCCAGTGGACCCAAGAAGAAGGCACAGGGGTCTGACTACCAGCCCCAGAACTCAGTGTTGCCAGAAATGCTGCCATCTGCTGTTCTGCCCAACCTCAGGGTGGTGGCCACCCCAGGACTCCGTGTTGCCCGCTGGCTCAGGGCAAGGAGCCTGAGAGTGAAGGAGGGCCTGGCCCCTGACCCTCAGAGAGGAGCCTCAGGGGCAGGCCCCAGGGCTAGGAATATACAGGCCCCTACTCCTGGTCTCCCTCTGCAGGCTGGGGGGCAGAGGCCTGAGGACAAGGAGGGGTTCTGCCATCCCCTGCATGTGCCCCTGCCTCCACCTGTCCCATTTTTTATATTAAAAAAAAAATAATAAAAGAAACTACTTTGGAACTTGGTGCTTTTTATTTACAAAAGAAAAACAATAAAGGAAAAGTCTGAAGCTAACCAGCTGGAGACAGGAGTGAAGGTGGCAATCAGAAGAGGAGAGGGAAGGGTGTCTGCAGAGGGGGGAGGGGCTCTGGCTCTAGGGAAGCCAAGGGTCCCAGCCTCTACTGGCTTCAAGGTGCCAGCCCCCTCCCCCAAGGCTCAAATCAGTGGGCCAGCAGCTGGGCTTCCTGCTGCCCGCCCTGGGCCGAAGGTTTTTTCAGGAGCCTGAGTTCCCAGCTCAAGGGGGCTGGAATGGCAGGGGAAACCAAGGCCAGAGAGAGCCCAGGGTTCCTGCTAACACTCCTCACTGCGGTGTGATCTTGGCAGCCTCGGCCCGGATGAGGGCAATGAGGTCCTGGTTGATGAGGAAGACGAATCGCAGACTTGCAATCTGGGTCGGGGAGATAGGGCTCAGGTCAGAGGTGGCACTGGGGCCAGGCCCACATACTGGCTCACTACACCCAGGTCTTGTCCTGGCCTTTCCACCTCCCTTCCAGCTCACCTCCACCACAGAGTTGTTGCTGAGGCGCCACTTGGAGCCACAAAGCACAGGCCGCCCATCAATGTAGATGGGCCGCCGGCCCTCATTGGCAATGAAGAAGTCGCCGTTGTTCTTCAGCTTGATGACACCTGTGGAAGTAGAGAGGAAAAGGGAGGTGATGGGAGGCCAGAGGAGAGCCAAGAGCTCAGGGACAGGAGCTAGAAGGCACCCAGAAGTCCCAAGTTAAGCTCCTTCAGGCCCTGCCTCAGCTGGTCTGCGAGGGTTCCCCCAGACACCAAGCCCCACCAGCCCCAGGGCTGGAAAGGGCAACAAGAGGCTGGGAGGGACATCCTCACACTGCTTCCTGCTGGGGCAGGGGCTGGTACCTTGCTTCCGGGAGATCTTCCAGGCTGGACCCTCCAGAGACAGGTCCACATCAATCTGGTTATCCTTGGTCGCTCTGCCCAGGGTGATCTGGGGAAATGGAACAGGTGAGGGCTGGGACCTAAGGAGTTGGGGGAGGAGGTCCACACAGACCAGGGAAAGATGAGACATCAAGGGCTAGACAAAGGGCAGTGACACAGGAGGGATGCCTCAAAAGGGTGGGGTGGGGAGGGCCTGCCTCACCTCGCGAGAGCGCATCAGGTACCGCACCATGCGGCCGCGCAGCACCGCCAGCGTCTGGTTGTCGAAGTCTGGAGAGCTCATGCCTGGGGGGAAGAGCAGGGTTTGGACAAGCCCACTCCTGAGGGCCAGAGTGGAAGGCAGGGAACCAGGGAAAGGTCGTGAGGGAAAGAAGTTGGGCCTACAAGGGTCTACACAGCTGGGGATAGGGGGTGAAGGATGTTGAAGAGTGAGCCTTCTGGTCCCCAGGCCTCCTCACCTGTGATGCTGTCTACTAGCACCTGCCACTTATGCAGTTCCTGTTCCAGCTGCCGAATCTCTCGTTTCTGGCGCCGGTCAGCCACTGTCAGCTCTGGGGTGAGGAAGGGTGGTAACGAAGGACACCCTGAGGCCACCAGCACCTTGTACTGGTCCTCTCTGTGCCAGCAGAAGCTTCTATTCCCTCATAGTCCCACCAGGGCACACTTACCATGTTCTAGGACCTCATCTCGCATGTCCCTGTGGGGCAATAAGAAAAAGGTGAATTAGGCTCCACTTTCAGCTCACCTGCCACTGGGATCATTAGGGTCTCCCTGAGCCCCTTTAGCCAAGATGCTTAGGAGGCCTCATATGTAACCTTGGCCTAGCCTCCTTCCCTGGGGCTGGGGTGGGGATGAGGGTAAGGCATGAGCCTATGAGGGATATAATGGGAGGGGAGGGCCCGCAGCAGGGAGGGCCAAGCACCATCTGCTGCGACAGGAGCCCTCTACATAGAGCAACTCAGCTCCCTCCCCCCTGCCTATGGTCCAGTCACTCACTTGAGCTTACTGTCATCGATCAGGTCCTCTGCATCGGAGAAGTTCAGCACTTGGTCCCCCTTAGGCAGCGGCTGCACTGAACAAACGACAGAGGAAGGGTGAGCACCAAGGGTCCTGTTCAAGCCCAGGCTGCTGAGCAGACAACGGAGCCCAGTGGACAAACTGCAAAGATTGAGCCAGGCGGAGAACCCCACCCAGGTGAGGCTGCACTCTAACCCCGCACAAAGCATTCCTGGGTTTAGCTAAGGGCAGAGGTAGATCTAGAAAGGGAAGGAAATTAAAACTGACCTTTTGTATGGACTTCTCAGTGTACAGAGGGCTCTTGATTACATAGCCTTAGCCTTAAGTAGGGAAGGCACTATTAGCAGCTTCATGTTACGGAAGAGAAAAGAAGTGGGGGTGGGGGCTGAACTATTTGGCTTCAATTTGGGATGGAACCAGGATTCAAGCCCTGCTCTCTGATTCCAAATCCAAACTCCTCCTCTACCACATCACATGCTCCCCAGCATTTCCTGCCATACCTGCAAAGTGCTGAGAGGCACATGCCAGTCAAGACCCACTTAGAAAGTATGTCCCATGGGGAGCTGCCCCATCTTAAGGCCAGTTGTTTTTCAATCTGTGGGTCATGACCTGGCAATGGGTCATGCAATTAGTTTTATTTTTTCAAAACTGAAATGGAAAAGGAATCACACCAGAGCCCATGGGACACATTCAGGATAAATACTGCTTCATGAAAGTTTTTCAGGTTTTTTTCTGTTCAAAATGTAAAAGGGATTGGGGGCCCAAAATATCTTTAGGCCAGCCATTCCCAGGGCTGCAGAGTCTGCTCTGTGGCAGCTCATGGCCACGCAACTGCAGGCCGAAGAAGTGAGAGCAGCTATGTGGAGCTGCCAATGCTCCCTTCCTTGGACAGCTTAGGTCAGACTATAGGGAGGCAGGGATTGGGGCAACCCCCTCTTGAGCTGTCTGATATGCCACCAATCTATGTTCAGCTGACTTGGCAGCTCAGCAGTGTCTACTGCCTGTTCCTAGAGACACCCAGCTCTAAATGGCAAAGAAGAAATCAAATCCCCCATGTAAAGACTCTTAAAGAAAAAAATAAAACTTTTAAGATAAGGCTTTCAGTTAACAAATAACTTGACACAAAGTAACTTCCAAAATAATGACAAAGAAGCTAGCTTTAGTAGTAAAAATAAATTTTAGCCAGTGTCTCTGTGGGAATTCAGTGATGCCCAAGTCTGAGGAAGCAGAAGTTTGGAAGCTGTAGGAACAAAGAGGGCTGCCCCTGAACCGCTCAAATCAGAGGGCCTTACGAATGAAAGATGGGGCCTCCTCTGATAAGGAGATTTTCTAAAATCTCCCTGTAGGAATATCTTTTCCAAACTAGAAACTGTAGGACCCTGAAGTGAGATGAAGGGCACAGCTGAAGCTTCACTTCAGCGCTGTGTGAAAAGCTGTAGCCTACGCAGAAGGCGATGAGCAGTAATATTCATCAAGTAAGAGTATGCCTGCACTACACACACAGGAACCTGACCGCAGTCCCACCGAAGAGTGTCTGCAATTTAATCATTTGTCACTAGAGGATGGAGTTTGTTGATGAGGGAGGAGAGGAAGCAGAGAGCTTTCTGGCCCTTGGGGAAGGAGAAAGACAGATGGACGAGTGTGAAGTCCCAGTGGGGACATCTGAATGGCCTCAGGGCAGCCTGATAGCACTGACTGCCTGGTGGGAGGAGAGGAGAAAGAGAGACGGAAGAATGGAGAGAGGAAAGGAGCAGAAAAGCTTAGAAAAAGCGGTTATTGTCTCTAGAGTGGGAAATAAAGGAAAGAGTGAGCAGTGAAAGGGACTTTCATATTTTGCTCATGTTACTCATAAAAAAAATCTATTAACATATTATTTATGTAGTGGTCAAATATGTCAGGAAAAAACAAAAAAACAGGCAGTGGGAGACAATTCTGCTATTTGGACTTTCTGCCCGGGATTCCGGGCAATTTGGGCTACCCTCACGGTGATGCCAAAGACCTTTCCAACTACTTTCTCTCTGGAAGGATGGAAAGTGAGGTGAACGAGACACTGTGGGCCACTGAAGAATTTGCTACAGGGCACTTGAGAGCAGCTGTGCCCAGACTACCTCACACACATGCACATACATGTACACTCCCCACTCTGCCAGCTCCTGGGGCATTACCTGTCTGGTCCTCCAACAGGTAATACTGCTTCATGAGCTGCCAGTGGGCCTGCAGAGCCTTGGCAGTCCGGGCCAGATAGAAGGCATCGGGGTGTCTGTGCAGCAGATCCTGGAAGGTCTCCAAGGTGGGCTGGCTGGTCTAGAGGGTGAGAAACATGCTCTGGGCATCCTCACAATTGCCTCTGCCTTACTACCCCTACCTCCTGCCCCGGTCCTCCGCAGAAGCTAAAAACAGCCTGGGAGCCAGGCTTGGCTCCTCCCAAGGTCCCCATCACGAAGGCCCCTGCAGATGTCCGAACATTAGCACATGTGTTCATCTGGATGGTGGGTGGGGAGGAGGGCACCCCACGTCAGTTGTTTCCTAGATGGTCCAACTCTCTCCTTGCCCTGATCCTCAACCTTCCCAGCCCTCAGCCTTACCGATCCCACTTTGCTCAGAAGCTGCTCCTCAGCCTTGCTAAACAGGGCCTTGCTCTGGATGGCTGCAATGGCCTCTGGGTGCAGCTGCCTCATGGCCTGGCAGGCTAACCTGGACAAGGGAAGAGACAGAGGGCAAGGGAGGGCATCTAGCAATCAGGGTTCCTACTTCCCCTAAACGTAAAGGTCTTTGAGATCCCAAACCAAGAGGCAAGACCCTCAACAGGAAGAGCCTAAGGCTTAGCATAGCACCTGTGGCCCCATGAGTTTGCCAAACAAATCAACACACAACTCAGAAGACTGAGACTACTATGTCCCCTTAATGCCCAGTCCTGAGGCAGATCCTGAGACCAGCTACTGCTCCCTCCCAACCATTCCTTCCTACTTGGCCAAAGCTGCCACCCCTAGCCACTGCCTACCACCTCC
Organism: Mirza zaza; assembly: GCA_008750895.1. Lineage (NCBI taxonomy): Eukaryota > Metazoa > Chordata > Mammalia > Primates > Cheirogaleidae > Mirza > Mirza zaza. Next base: position 5,207 of record VSMD01117377.1, on the reverse strand, counting down.
TCTTTCCCAGGGTGAGCCTGGCCCGTTTCCTGGTGTATCAGGATTGTGGTTATAGTTTACGTGGTGCCAGGGGCTGTGGAGAAGGAAAAGATGGGTGTTAAGCATCCAACCAAGCTCTGAAGACACTGAACTAGGTGACTGAGGAGGAGGACAAGTGTGTGGTGTGTGTACATAAGTTTATTTAGAACCTGGCTATTAGTGCTGGAAGGAGCTTTGGTGTTCTGTTCAACTCCCTCTTTTCAGGAGGAAGAAACTGCAGGAGGTCAGTGTGGGGAGGTAAGGAGGTGACCTGCCCAAAGCCACGATGCACACAGTGATGGAACCAGAGCTCCTGGCATTCATTTGGGGGTGTTCTCCCATGCTACTTCCTCTGCTTTCAGACATCCTTGCTTCTGGCAAGAACTAGCAGGGCTGGAGGTAGGAAGAAGCTCCCCTTTGAAGTCTGGCAGGGCTTGGTATCACCCCCGAGGATGCAACGCTCCTTGGGCCATGGTACAATCCTCTCTTCTCCAGAAGCCGGTATCCCCAGTCCCTCCCCATTGCTAGAGCCAGCCCCACTCACTTGGAGATGACAGGATCGTAGAGCAGGGCGTACCAGCGCTCCTGGACTTCCCGAAGGGTGAAGCGGCAGCTGAACTTCACACCCAGGTGGACAGATGTCAGGTCGTTGGTCTGCAAGGCCACAGAGAGGTTTGCTTCAGCCTTAGAGAGGGGAAGAGCCCTTCCCTTGCCACCTATAGGGCCCTGCTGCGCTAGTTTGGGGGCCAGGAACTGGAGGCTGGGGAAAGGGGAGAGACCTTGTGGAGGTCTAACCCTGTGGAGAGACGCAGTACCTGCAGCACAGCATTGATAAGCAGGAGGTCATCCGCAGGCTTCCAGCGGCCCAGATCCTTGGTCACCTGGAGTGGCTGTTTACTCTTCTTCACACGCTTGGTGAGTCCAGGGGCTGGGGCTGGGCTGGGTGGCACAGGAGTGCTGGGGGCCTTGGACACCTGGGCAGAGGACAGGAATACAGTGAGTTCAAAGAAGACATCAGGGAAGCTGGGGCCTCAGGACTAGAGCTTTAGGTACTCTGTGGCAGCCCCAGCTAACAACAGGAAGCACAGGCAGGGAGCTCACAGCTTTCTAGTACCTACCCCCGCCAAATCACTTCTACATAGTCCTTGACCATATGGGGTCCTCTCTTTGCTGGTGGCACCCCCAACCCCAGAGGGAAGGGAGGGTGAGGAGGAAACCAGGAAAACACTCTTGCTGGTGCAATGTCTAGGGCCAAAGTAATGCCACCTGGGGGTTATTTTTACACCCTGCAATGCTGGGAACAGGCTGTCTGCTCCCAGAATAGATGCACGCTCCATGCCTCCCACACAGAATGTGATACAGGCTGCATTGGCAGCGTTGGGGGGGGGGGGGTGCAGGAAAAAAGGGGGAGTAGGGAGAGATGGGCTCCCAGGAGGGAGGCATCTGAGATCAGGGCTGGGGCAGCGTGGTCCTTGCACAGCCTCCTCTGCAGGGCTCCTGACAGCTGGCGAAAGTTCTGGGGAAGCATGAAATCTGGCACTGCACCCCATCCCCTGCATCTCCCAATCCCTCACCTTCTTCTTCTCACTGGAGGAGGGTTCGCTCCCCGAACAGCGCCCTGGTTCCACCCCACTGGTCCCCTTCGCCCGGGTAGAAGACTTTGCCAAGCTGCTCTCCACGAGCTCATCATCAAACTTCTTCCTCTTGATGAACCTGTGGAGGGTCCTGCCCGGTGAGCACTCATCCCTCCCTGGCAGCTGTTCACATACACCCAATTTCCCAAACTGAGCAGGTTCCCAGCAGGGTGCTCAGTGCTCTGGGTACTTTCACTTTACGCCAGAGCTAGGCTCAGATGACAGAGGATTGTGCCACAAAGACTTCTCATGGGAGACTGAGGATCTTCTTCCCCAGCCCTCAGTCCCGTGCAGAGGGATTTAGTAAGGACAGGAAAAGCACAAGGCTCTGCCAAAGCTTAGTCCCCAAGGGGCTTAGGTAGCCATTCCCAACAGAGGCAAAGGCATGCAGCACCTAATGCTACAGACCTTCTTCCCCTTCCCAGTCCCTGGCCCTCCAAACCCTTATTACCTGGAGGAGCTTCTCCGTTTAGGGATGGTGCCCAAGGCCTGGGAGGATGCTCGCTTCTGCCCTGCCAGCGACTCCTCATCCTCTGAGCGGCTGGCAGTGCCTGATGCCATCAGGGATGAATCTAGCAGTCCTTGAGAATCTAAAAAGAGAGAAACAGTGAACTCAAGGCCTCCTAAGTGCCTAGTTGTGCCTTCAGCCACTGCCATGGGACCCCTCCTCAAACCCCCTTCCCCTGCCAGCCTTCTTGGCCCCTCCCCTGCCTCCTTGAAACTTGAGCTTTTAAGGTAGGAGTTCCTTGGCCATACAGATCCCATCTGGGCTCAGACCTGGCCCAGACCTTCCACGCTGGGCAGGTCCCCCGGTGCCATGTGTCATGTCGTGCAGCACATGGTGCTCAGGTCAGACTGGTGATGTCGACACACCGGGCTCTGGGCATAACTGCACTCTCTGCCATCAAAATGCAGCCATGCCAAAGAGCAGCAGCTCAACAGCAAGTCAGTCAATTGTGGCTCTGCCGACAGGTACGTGGGTGGTGCTGGCCCAGGGGGAGGTGGCAATGCCCAGCCAGGACCGAAAGACACATGTGCCAGGCACGGGTTGGAATCAGCAGATGCTTGGCGCCCGAGCATTTGGGGAGCTGGCCCGGCCTTATACTACCTTTGTCCATCCTCTTACAGTCCCAAAGCCACTGGTTCCAAACCACAGGGCTAGGAGGAAGGGTCCCACAGGCTCATCCAAGGATTCTGACCAGGTGAGCTTAGAGGCTGAGAGGAGATTCTGTGAAGGAGAAATGAGGCTGCCTGAGGCTCAGATTTCCAACTGGCCAGCCTCATCTCCTTATACTGGCACAGGTCCCTCAGGGTCCCATAAGCTAGGGAAGATACAAAAAGAGGAAAGAGGCACAAGGCACTACTCTGCCAATATTACCCTTATAAACCAGCAGCCTTGTGACAGTCCCTGACACCTGTGAAAATATGATACAAACTACAGACTTCTGAAAAATATACAAACACATACTATCACAGGAGGTCACGGACCCCTCTAATTCTACTCATAACTTGCAGGTTAAGCACCCTGACTACAAACTAGCAAAAGACAAAGGATTTTTGGCTCACTTTGTCTATTCTTCAGCTGCCCACTCAGCTCAGAAGCACCATCCTTCCCCTCTCAGGCCAAAGGTGGGAAAAGGTAAGGGAGATAGAACTCCAACCAGTCCATCTCACTGGGTTTTTTGTTTGTCTTTTTTTCATTTGCAGCTTTTGCTGACGATTTAGTGAACAGTACCTTGTGAAAGCCAAAAAACGCAATTTGGGAACTGCGGAGTATCAACCGCTCCAGGGGTGGGGGTGAGGGACAGGGCCGCTCCTATACCCTGGAGAACTGGGGTACTGGACTTTCTGGGGCGCTCCACTTACAGGTCCCCACCCCTGCTGACCAGGGTAGCTTTTAGCATCGTTATGGCTATCCTCAGGTCGTGCCGCTCCATAGGATACGGCTAGGAATTGTGACACCTGAGAGGGTGAAGGGGCCTGATTCTGCGGGCAGACAGAGGCAAGGTCTGTGCCTCCTTCCTTCACCAGCCCTCTGCGCCCTCGTTCTTCCCCAAGAGCACACCCAAGGTGAGGGATCGGTCCAAGTCTGTTTTCAGGGAGTCAGGGTAGAAGCAGTGATGAAATCAGCTCTACATCTCAAACCAGAGCATCAGGTGAACCTCGATGCTCTCGGAGCCTTGGTTTAAGACCCACAGGCTGGTGGCAGGGGAGGGGAATCAACTCTCAAGCCAATTCTCACCCCACCTTCTGCACGCCACGTCTGCGCATGCGTAACACATCGGGCCTGATTCTGGCCCGGTCCGGCCCACGCATGCGCAGATTTTCGGGGCGCTACTGGGGCGGGGCCCCAAACCTTGGGGGGAGTCGTCCCCGGCGGCACTCTGGGAAACTCCACTTCACCCCCAACTCCGCGCAGAACCCTCAGAGGCGAACCGCGAAGTCTCACCATTCCTAGGCTGCCAGCTCCAACAATTTCTCCGCGGCGACGGCAGCAGCCGCAGGGCCAAAGCCGGCTTCCGTGAGCTACGTCTACTTCCGGGTTACGAACTAGGGGATGGACAATCTCTTCCGGCTCGTCCTGGGAACTGACTTGGAGGTGTGGCCGTGACTCTGAAGGTGTCACTATTCTGTTGATAGCCGAAAGCAAAAGCTTTCCCAATTAGGACAGCACATATGGAAACATAAGGGATTGTAGGCACCGGAGAGGTTACCCTGCTCGAGGGAGCGTTTAAAGGGAAAGGCGAGACTTGGGGCGAGACCAAGCTGGGCGAGCTGAGGCGACGCCGGACGGGGCGGAACCGAGGGCGGGGTAAGGTGGAGAGGAGTGGGATGGGGCGGGGCCGCAGACTGGATTTCGGTTTCTGAATTCCCACGAGGTATAGGAGTCTTTGAGGGCTTCCCAGGACCAATTATGCATTGTTTGATTCTGCCAGCGGTTTTAGAGAAACTACTCTGTCAGGTCCTGTGCTAGGAGCTCGCTCTAGCTGGGGAGATGTGGCCTACGGAAGTGTCAGGAAGGTTACCGTCTGAGAAGCAAAGTATCGTGGGCCACGTTCTTTTTTTTTTTTTTAAGACAGATTCTCAGGCCGGCCACGGTGGCTCACGCCTGTAATGGCTCACGCCTGTAATCCTAGCACTCTGAGAGGCCGAGGCAGGCGGATTGCTCGAAGTCAGCAGTTCAAAACCACCCTGAGCAAGACCGAGACCCTTCTTACTATAAATAGAAAGAAATTAATTGGCCAACTAATATATATAGAAAAAATTAGCTGGGCATGGTGGCGCATGCCTGTAGTCCCAGCTACTTGGGAGGCTGAGGCAGCAGGATTGCTTGAGCCCAGGAGTTTGAGGTTGCTGTGAGCTAGGCTGACGCCACGGCACTCACTCTAGCCTGGGCAACAAAGTGAGACTCTGTCTCAACAACAACAACAAAAAAGACAGAGTCTCACTTTGTTGCCCAGGCTAGAGTGAGTGCCGTGGCGTCAGCCTAGCTCACAGCAACCTCAAACTCCTGGGCTCAAGCAATCCTGCTGCCTCAGCCTCCCAAGTAGCTGG
>VSMD01117376.1:0-49521 GCA_008750895.1 Mirza zaza | reverse complement strand
CAGAGTCTCACTTTATTGCCCAGGCTAGAGTGAGTGCCGTGGCGTCAGCCTAGCTCACAGCAACCTCAAACTCCTGGGCTCAAGCAATCCTCCTGACTCAGCCTCCCAAGTAGCTGGGACTACAGGCATGCGCCACCATGCCCGGCTAATTTTTTCTATATATATTAGTTGGCCAATTAATTTCTTTCTATTTATAGTAGAGATGGGGTCTCGCTCTTGCTCAGGCTGGTCTTGAACTCCTGAGCTCAAACGATCCGCCCACCTCGGCCTCCCAGAGAGCTAGGATTACAGGCTTGAGCCACCGCGCCCGGCCCTGGGCTTAGCTTTGTGCCATTTCCTTATCCTAAAAGTGCCCCACAGGGGACTGGCTGGGGCAGCCACAGAGAAAGTGCTCTGAGACTCAAATCTGAGATGCAGAAAGGTGCCCAAGACATTTCTCTAGGTGGAAAGGCAGGTCAGAGAATAGCAAGCGTGATGTGAGCCCATTCGTGGAAAAAGACATCAGTTGATTTTGCCTCATGTGGACACGTGCAGAAAGGTCCGCACGGATGTTCACCAAAAACATCAGTGGTGATTGCCCTTAGAGGGGAAATTTAGGGGGATTTAGGTTTTCTATCCTACTTCTTCCTATATCATCTAAATTTCCTATAACCAACATGTTATCGTGTAAGCAAACAAAATCTGACAGATCAATGTGTTGGTGCAGCTAACTTTTTTTAAAAGCCTTCTTAATGAATTTTGTGCCATGTGCATGTATTGTCCAGTAAAAAAAAAAAATGTTTAAGCTGCTTTTAAAAGTCTGAATTGAGAGTCGTTCTACAAAATAACTAATGAGGACTTCTCACAAGTGCCAGGGTCATAAAGGAAAAGGAAAGATGGAGGTGTTGTCACAGTGGCGAGGACACTAAGGAGACAAGATGAATCAGTACCATGAGTTGGATTCCAGACCAGGAAAAGGACATTAGTGGGGAAACCAGTGAAATTCAAGGACCGTCTAAAGATTAGTAAATAGTCTTGTGCCAATGGTAGTTTCCTGGCTTTGACAACTGTACTACAGTTATGCAAGACCTGAAAATAGGGGAAGCTGGATAACGGGTGGACAAGAACTCTCTATACTATTTTTGCAACTTTCAGCAAGTCTTAAATTATTTCAAAATAAAAAGTTTAAAAAAAAATGAAGGAATCCAACAGTCAATAATGAAACAAAAAGTTTGAGACTGTATAAGAGAAATGTAAATTAAAAGTACACTGAGACATCGTTTTATAAACTATAAGGTTGACAAACATCCAAAAGTATGATGACACAGTCCACTGGTGTGGATATAGGGAAACAGACAGTGGGAACGTAAAACACAAGAAATATTATCAAGGGAAATTGGGCGCTATCTATCAAAATGACAAACGCATTTGCTCTTTGACTCAGCAATCTCACTTATGGGAACTTACCCTAATATTTCTCTACACGCTCAAAATGATGTTTGCTTAAGATTATTAATCACAGCAATAATAGCAACAAAAGACTGGAATCGACCCAGGTATGCCTCAGTAAAGAATTTCTTAAGTAAACTACAGTATAGTCACCCAAAGGAATATTACACAGCTGAAAAAAAAGAACAAGAACAAGGAAGCTCTCTATGTATGGACATAGACCAACCTCCAGGAAGAACTGAGTCAGAAAAGCAAGGTTGGCATGATATACACAGGATCGCTATCTTTATGTAAAGAAAGGCGAGGATTAGGAATATAGAATCATGTTTGTTTGTGTTTGCATAAAGGTTACTAGAAGGAGATACGAGAAATTAATGAAAGAGGTTACCTGTAACGGGGCGGGGTTTGGTGAATGGGGTAGAGTGGGACAGGAGTGGGCACAACATTTCTCAATAAATGCCATTTTATTTTGTTTTGATTTTTAAACCATATAAATGTATTCTCTGTTTTGTTTTTTTTGTGTGTGTGTGTTTTTTTTTTTGAGACAGAGTCTCCTTCTGTTGCCTGGGTTAGAGTGCCATGGCGTCAGCCTAGCTCACAGCAACCGCAAACTCCCGGGCTCAAGCGATCCTCCTGCCTCAGCCTCCTGAGTAGCTGGGACTACAGGCACGTGCCACCATGCCCGGCTAATTTTTTTCTATTTTTAGTTGTTTGGCTAATTTCTTTCTATTTATAATAGAGACAGGGTCTCATTCTTGCTCAGGCTGGTCTCAAACTCCTGAGCTCAAGCAATCCTTCCGTCTCGGCCTCCCAGAGTGCTAGGATTACAGGTGTGAGCCACCGCGCCGGGCCTATTTTCTGTTTTTAAAATAATTTTTTAATTAAAAAGTACATGTGGGATGATAAAACCCCGTGTGTGGAGTACTTGGCGTGGACTCATGGGAAACATTCTGTTTGTTTCTTCCCACCGACCATATCTCCTACAACTGGATGTGAAATATGTTGATAAAAATAGCTTAAAGGCTGTTTGGAGGAATAAGACAAGTGGTGTTGCCCTGTGGCTGACAGTCTTTCCCGGTGGGGTGTGGCGGTCCCTTGCTGGCCCTCACGCCCTCGGCCGTCCCTCCCCTCGCTGCCACGCTCAGGGCCCAGCAGTACCCGCTCCGCTCGACACACGCCCCATGGCCCCATGCCCTCACCAGTTGTAGATGATCTGTCCCTGGCGGTTGCCATGGCGGTAGTTGTACAGAATGATGTAGCTGTCACCTCCATAGAACTGCCCGTACGTGGCAGCGTCCACAGGCACTTTGTTGGAGCCTTCAATTCTCCAGATCTGCCGGAGCCAAGCTGGGGTCAGACGCTGTGTGGCATCCCCGCCCCCCAACTCAGCCCAGCTGGGGAACGGCAGCCTGGTGGATCATGGTTAGACCACGGGGCGAGCTTTCTATCATTTGGGCTCACAGTAGGGTTAAACGATTTGCCCAAATCAGAAAGCCACTAGGAGGCTGGGCTGGGCCTCAGGGCCAGGTTTGCTGCTCTGGGCCCTCACGCCATACGCCTGCCCCGCCCTGCACTTCCCGGCACATGGGGATGTGGCACATGGGGTGAGGTCAACAGCCGGACACAGAGTGCAAATCAGGCTCCGCCCCTTAACGGCCCTGTGACCCGGGACGACTTGCTTACCCTCTCTGAGCCTCAGCTTTCTCACCTGAAAAATGAGGATAACAACAGCAGCTACCTCAAAGCCTTGATGTGAGGCTCAAATGAGTTTATTCATGAAAGTGTGGCACAGTGGCAGCTACTTTCATTATTACAATTATTATATTACTAATATTGCCAATATCTGTACCATTATTGAACTGCCTGGATTTCACAGGCCACCTCCAGAGAGGCAGGGCCGTCACTACGTGACCTCAGAATGACCCCTGCTGGCAGTTTTCTTTGCAGCGCTCGGGTGACACCACTTTTTGCAATGGTCGCAAGGCCCTGCAGCGCCACCTGGTGACGCTGCGGAGACACTGAGTCCCCGCAGTCCCAGGAAAGAGAACCTTAGACTCTCCGGATCTTGAACACTGTTGAAGGTGAGGGAGTGGAGAAAGTGAGGCTCGGAGAGGTTACTTAACTCACCCAAGGTCACACAGCCAGGCTGTCAGGGCGTTTTCCACACCCTAACACAGCTCCCTCCTCCCCAAACACAGCCAGGCCTGCCTGGAACACCCACCACTTCACGCTTCCTCCCCAGCAGCAAACTCTAATTCCTACCCTGAGACCCAACCCAAGGGTCCCTGTCTCTGCTCAGGCTGCCCTGACCAGGCACCCCCGCTGCCCTCCCCGTGCTCCCACAGGGCCGGGCAATCAGCTGTGGCTGCGGTCACCTCCCCACCCAGACCAGGCACTCCTTGAGGCAGGGTGGGGTCTGAGACACATGGCACTGCGCCATGCACACAGTAGGTGCTCAGAGCACGCTGGATAAGTAACACCAAAGAACCTCATCTACCAAAACCGAGGTGAAACACCCTCAGGGGAGCAGGAGGCAGTGCGAGGGCCGGAAGTGCCCCGGAGGCACCTGTTTCTGGCCTGTGCCGTCGTCGTCCATGCCGTGCTGGGCGGCCATGGCGGTGGAGGTGTGCAGGGTGGCCGCGTCGAAAGGCACCCGCTCCACGTTGGCGATGTGGCTGGAAAGGTAAGCCAAGCCCAGGCCGTCCGTCTGGTCGGGGTCCCGCCAGTTCTTGAAGAACTGCTTGAACAGAGGGGTCTCACCGCCCTCGGGGAGGATGGAGACCTGGGAAGGGGCAGAGGGAGCAGGATATGGCTGGGCCGCCCAGCGGGGTCCTGGGGGAGCCCGGATACCCATCCACACTGAGGGTGGGCCCCCCAGCCCAGCCCAGCCCAGCCCCCACACTGGACCATCCCTCCCCGCCCTACCTGCCTCCAGGGCTCACCTGGGTCTGCCGGGGGTAGTCCATCTTGGAGATGAAGTCGGAGGCCGTTTTGAGGGCAGCCTTCCTCTCCTCCATGTTGGCCTGCTTTCCTGTCAGCAGCCAGAGGGGCAACGGAGGGTCAGGGCCTGGGACCCCGCCGCATCCTGCGTGCCCGGCGGCCTACCGTCCAACAGCGCAGGGAAAGGAGCGGACGAACCCCCTCCCTACTCTCCTCAGACTGTGGACAGCCAAGGCCGCAGACCCCCAGAGCCGACCACTCCTAGAGCCCTTGGGGGTCCATCTGGGGGTCCTGGCCGATGACGCCAGCCACAGCCACCACTGTGGTCTGTCTGCCGAGCATGTACTCTGGGCTTAGAACTACACACAGAGTATTCCGTGTCATCCACACGGCAGTCTCACACATGAGAAAGCCGTTTACCATCTTGTTCTCATGTACATCTAAGGAAGCTTGGATCTTAGAGAGAGTAAATGACTGACCAAGGTCACGCAGCAAGTGGGACAGCTGTGATTCAGACCCTGCCCTGTCGAGGCTAAAGCCCACGTGCTGCGCACTCAGGCCTCCCTCCACAGGGTGGGGGCTCCTTCCCCCTGTGCACCCCGAAGTCTGCCCCACCCCTGAGAGCACTGCCATGCCAGGCGAGCTCCCACAGCCAGCGCCAGCCCTCGGTCCCCAGCTTCTCACTGCCAAGGCCAAGACCAGGCTGGCTGGCCCCAGGCCCGAGGGGCCCAGATAGTGAAAATAATAATAGCAGCTTCTCTCTCTGTCTCTCTGTCCACCCACTGTCTCCCTCCCTCCCTCTGTCGTCTTCCTCAGGACCAGCCTCAGGGAATCAGGGGAGGATACTTATGGGCCCTCTCAGAATATCTCACGGCCTCTCAGAAACATCTGGGCCAACGGTTTCCATGAGCCTCCCACAACATTCCTCAAAGGGTTCATGGACTTCTAGCGTGGCCTTTCCTAAACCAGATCATCTTCATGAAAAGCCCCAATGCACATCAGCAAGTTAAAAGCCTACAGTAAACAAACTTGTTTAGCATTATTTAATCCGCTGTTGCCCATGAAATTTATTTGACCACAGAGCTAGATGCTTTTTATATAATTTTTACATGATACTAATTAACCTTTCAGAGAAATGGTGTTATAATGCATTTGGGGAACACTAATTGTAGCCCAGAGAGGGAATCTGAGCCCAGAGAGGGTAAGTAAAATGCCCGAGATCACACAGCATGTCAGTTGCAAAGCCAAGGCATTAGCCCAAGACTCCTGATTTCCACTGCACCAGGGTGCCTCCATCACACACTCTACCCTGCCCAGGAGCTGAGTTCCTGGAAGCTGCAGGGGACCCCACCCAAAGTCCTAGAGGCCAGGTGGGACCCTTCCCTTGTCCCTAGTACCTTTCCAGACAAAGATTTTCCCGTCTTTGCCGTGGTCCAGGATGAAGCAGTCCTCTGACCTCAAGGCCCCCTGGGCGAAGGGGTTCTCATCAGCCACGAGGGAGACTGACATGGTGCCCGCACCATTGGAGACCTGTGGGGACCAGGGAGAAGGAGTTGGCATGTGATTGTCTGCGGCCACCCACCCCTGAAATTTCCACCACCTTGCCCCACCCCCGCCGCAAATGACACTGCAGAGTAACACCTGGGCTCTCGCCCCCAGGACACGCAGGCTTTCTTTGTCCTCTTCTGCCTTTTCAGAACCACATCTACAGACCTGCACTCAGAGGTAACATGGAAATTGCACACGGCAAGGGAAGGCAGGAGAAAATGCAGGAACACGGGTGGGACAGGGGAAGAACAGAGTAGTTTGCTGAAAGGTATTCAACCTCATGAGAAAAGACAAGACAAGAAGAGTAGAAAGAGCTAAATTCAATCTGGTATCCCAGATTGGAACCTGGAATGAAAAACTGGGGAAATCCTAATAAAGTCTGTAGTTTAGTTAATAGTGTTGAGCCAATGTGAATTTTGACAAATGTATCTGATTATGTTAAGATGTTAAGGAGAAGCTGGGTGAACAGTGTATGGGAACTCTCTGTACTGTCTTTGCAATTTTTCTATAAACCTAAAAATATTCCAAAATAAAAAGTTCATTTTGGCCGGGCGAGGTGGCTCAAGCCTGTAATCCTAGCTCTCTGGGAGGCCGAGGTGGGCGGATCCTTTGAGCTCAGGAGTTCGAGACCAGCCTGAGCAAGAGCGAGACCCCATCTCTACTATAAATAGAAAGATATTAATTGGCCAACTAATATATATAGAAAAAATTAGCCGGGCATGGTGGCACATGCCTGTAGTCCCAGCTACTTGGGAGGCTGAGGCAGCAGGATTGCTTGAGCCCAGGAGTCTGAGGTTGCTGTGAGCTAGGCTGACGCCACGGCACTCACTCTAGCCTGGGCAATAAAGTGAGACTCTGTCTCAAAAAAAAAAAAAAAAGTTCATTTTACTTAAAAAAAAAAAAGTGTAGCATACTAGTCAAAATTCAAAAGACTGATAATATCCAATGTTGACAAGGCTCTGGGTAAACAGGCACCTTCAAATCCCTGGTGAGGGTAATTTTGGGAGCTCTTCCAAAGTACAATTGAGTGATACGTATCAGAACTTTAAATAATGTCCTCCACACTGATTAAGTACTTACTACTATCTGCCAGGCACTGTTTGAAGTAATTGATATAACATAGAGTTATAGAATTCTTTTAGTCCTTGCATACGAGAGCTCTACCACTATGCTCATTTCACTCACAAGGAAACCAAGGGTCTACGGCCATACCCCCCTGAACGTGCCTGATCTTGTCTGATCTTGTGAAGCTAAGCAGGGTTGGGCCTGGTTAGTACTTGGATGGGAGATTGCCTGGGAATACCAGATGCTGTAGGCTTTTGCCAAAAAAATAAATTAAAAAAAAAAAAAAAAAAAACAGAAAGAAAGAAAGGAAAGGAAACCAAGGCCCAGACTGGTTAAGCAACTTGTACAGCTAAAAGTAGCAGACTGGGATTCAAACAAGGACAGTCTGACTCTGAACCAGTCATTTCAACCACCAACTCATTCTTCCTTCTGCGACCCAGCAATTCCACGTCTAGGGACTTGCCCTAACTGTACTCAGCACAAGTGCACCAAAAGGGACTGTTTGCAACTGAAATGAGTGGAAACATCCTAATGTCTATCAATTAGGATCTGCTTAAATCCTTACATTCATAAATTAGAATATTATGTAGCTGTTATAAAGGGCCATGTAGATCTTTATTATAGAAAGATATTCCAGACCATGTTTGGTGGCAAATAGAAGGCCACAGAACAGCATGAATAGTTTGGATCCAGCTGGAACAGTAATTAGGCACAGAAAGATGAGTCTGGACAGAGATGTGTCCTTTCACCAAAATGGGAACAATGTAACCATGGTACCCACAAAGAGGGTGAGGAGGACAGGGTGATTTTTTAAATTGAGTATTGTCACTTTTGTAATTAAAACACATTAAAAAAAATAATACTGGTTATCTCCTGAGTATTGCTCACTATTTTTTTTACAACAAATATGTATTACTTTATAATCAGAAAAACGATCAATAATGTGGTTTTTCCTTGGAGGTGATGGGCATCTGCACCCCCATTTTGTTGTTTCACTGCACACAAGCCTGGGGCACAGCCTGAGTGTAATTGGGCTTTCTCCCAGAGCTCAGCCCAGTGTCAGAGTTCCTTAGCTCAAGATAAACCTCAATTCAGTTGTAAAAATCACAAGGAAGAATTTATAAATAAAGTCATCAACCATAACCTGCAACCCCACACACAGACACAACATTTTTGTCCTATTTTCCCCCTAGTATTTTCCTAAGCTACCTTCCCACCAATTTTCTCTGTGAACTCCCCAAAATCCTGCAAAGTTGACCTTTCTGCTTTTCCTCCCACTTTACAGACTAGGAAACTGACACCCAGAGAGAGAGCTGACATCCGAACTTGACATAGGTATGTCTGGAGTTTATCGCAAAGAGGCACATGGGCGTCCACTGGAGGCTTGAGAAAGCCCAGGCCCGGGGCTGGGGAAGACCAGGCCTCCCGCCTCCCGCCTCCCTGTCTCGACCCCCCACACCCAGGGGGGACAGTGCATCTGGGGCTCACCTTGTACAGCTTGGCCAGCTTGCGGTTGGCTGCGTCCTCCTTGGCCGTGTCGTCAGTTCCTGGGGGCAGATCCGGCTTGGGGCCCAGCACCTGCAGGAGACAGAGGTGGAGAGGAAGGGTGGCCGTGAGGGAGGGGCCTGGGCTTCTGAGCGAGCTCCCCAGGCAGGCAGGGACCACACAGGCATCCACAGGACCCCCCACGCAGGGTCCGATCCCCTCCACGGATGTCCTGCCTCTGCTCACACACCATCTGTGCGTGGGGACCAAGCAGATCTGCCTATTAAAAGTCTTCCCCTCCTGTCTCCCCGACTCCTGGAGCTCCAGACCACCTCTGCTCCTCTGCCTCCAGGCCAGCCCTTCAGGTACCTAAGCTACCTTCGAACTGCAGCCACCGAATACCTTCTACCACATGCTTTTAAACGGTCTCACTGCATCCTCGCATCCACGCCAGGAGGCACAGATTATCACTCTCGCTTTACAGAAGAGGACACTGCGGTCCAGAGAGGTGAAGTCACTTACCCACACAGCTATTAGGTGGCTGAGTCAGACTTTGAACCTTAATCCCTGTGACCCCTGGGCCAATTTGCACTCCTCCATTTGGGGTCTTTCCAGCCTTAACAGCCCAGGCCACTGTCCCTTTCAAGCCTTGGTTGGTGTCCAAGCTCTTCCCCACAACAATCATCCTTCTGCTCTTTCCAAAAACTGCAACTGGATGTCCCCAGATAAGCAGGAGTCACGTGACATGGAAGAGAGTTCATGGTCTCCTCCTTTGCCTAGTGAACCTTGTCTCTATTGATATGTCCTCAAAGCACATGGCTGGCAATTTTAACATGCAGCTGAATAAACAGGCCATACACCACAAGGAAGAGTCGGAGGAGGAAAGAGGGGATTGGGTCCCAGTGGTCTCTTTCTATTATAACCTTGCTCCAGCACCAAGCTGGCCCTCAGGGAATAGTGGAAGATCCTCTTCCTCATCTTCTGCTAGGACCGGCCTCCCCTGCTGGAGGTGTGGCTCATACTTCCACAGGTACCTGTCTTGGGATTCCATGCCCAGGGGAGTGTGGGAGTGGTCAGGGAAGCTGACCTTTCCCAACCCTAAAATATTCAGGCTTGGTGGAAAAACAGTCTCAGGGTGAATGGATGGATGTCGCGAGCAGCCTGTCCCCATGCCACCCCACCCTGCACCCCATGGGCACCTGGAGCATCGCCTCGGGCTCGGCGCCCTCCTCAGACACGTGCACTCGGGCCCGGCCACTCCGCTCGTTGTCCCGGATGCCCTTGGACACCTGCGTGGCCTTCAGTCTTTCAAATCTGCTGCTGGTGGAACCGCACCACTGGTAGATATCCTGGAAGACAGAGCCCACGGTGGGTAAGTCAGTGCCACAGCCTTCGTATGAGCCCTGGCCAGTGACAGGGCTGGTGGGACACTGTGGGGTTTATGCAAGCTCACCTTGTTCTGGGCTTGCCCAGGGTAGGAGGGCTGGCAGAGTTTGCACGTGTGCATTATCCACGTACAATGAGTGTGATCCTGCACACCAGGGGATGTGAGTGCGTGTCTGGGGATATGTCTTTTGTCACAGGTACAGCTACATCTAGAATGTGTATGAACATGTGTGACGGGAATGTGAATCGGTACAACCACTTTGGAAAACCATTTGGTCATCGCTACTACAGCTCAAGATACCTTATACCCTGTGACCCAGCAATCCTACTCCTAGGAATACACCCGACAGAAATGCGCTCGTATGTCCACCGAAAGGCCTGTGCAAGAGTGTTCAAAGTAGCACTACTCGTAGTCGCCCCAAACTAGAAAGCACCCCAAGTGTCCATGAGCATCATAAAGGATAAATTGTGGCACGCCCACACAGCTGAACCTTAGGAGGCAAGGAGAATGATCGATCTGCAGCCAAATGCACCAATATGGATGCCTCTCAGAAACGCAACGCCGAGCAGAAGTCAGACATGGGAGAGCAAGGTTCTGTGACAATGAAGCTCAGGAACAGGCAGAACTGATCCGTGCTACTGAGAAGTTCAGGATGATAGTTGCTCCTGGAGTGAAGGGACTGGAAGAAGGAAACGGGCTGGAAAGTTCTGTTTCTTGATTCGCTATTACGTGGGTGTGTTCGCACTAAGAAATCCATACAGCTGCACACTCAGGATTCACACGCTTTAATACAAGGCTTACGCTAAGCCAGTGTGAGCCTGCGTTCGCATGGACGTCACACCACAGGGATAGATGCACCTGCGGTTCGGGGCAGAATGCCTGCCTGGCCACGTCCGTTTGCAGGTCCGCACTCACATGGACTTGTGAGGTGAGCGTGCACAAAGCATCACACACCTGTAAGCCAGGCCTGGGTAAGTGCATCTCACACATACTGTCACATACAACGTGCATGGGCAACTACATGTATGACACACACGTGGGACCTTGAACAGCACACCCAAGTCTACATGTGTGCGTGTTCATTATGGTACAATGTCTTATATGTTTTTGCCCGTGCCCGCCACGTGTTTATAAGTAAAAAGGTACACAAGATGTGCATATGAACAGAAAGTGTCTGGAAGTTTCTATGTCAATCAAAGTCTGGGTCTGCTATGCACCTGGTGCGTCCTCGAGGTCCATGTGTGACAAGCTTGAGTCTACACGTGTGGGAGTCCGTGCATACCAGAAATGTCAGTACCCGGGTCTCCGTCTGACTCACGTGCAGCGCACAGGGGCCTGCAGGTCGCTGTGGTTCGCCCTGCCCGTGTCTATACATCTGTTCATGTGGGTGCACCCTCGTCCCCAGAGCCAGGCCCCGCCAGACCAGGAGCACCTCAGCGGCCCCTGGGAAAGGGCAAGGCAGGACTCACATTGCCCAGGTCCAGGATGAAGCAGTCGCCGTTGTTGAAGCTCTCCCAGGACACGGGCACCTCGGTGGCACGGACCACACGCCGCCCTTTGACCTGGAAGAGTCTCTGCACCACCACCTCGTTGGGTACCACGTGCTTGAATCCCGACGCCACGCCTCCTTTCTGTCAGGTCAAGAAGAAAGAGTGAGTCAGTAGAGGGGGGCAGGTCTGGGAGCAGGTATGGGGGAAGGGAGAGGACTGAGCTGAGGGCAATTCCGGCCTCTGGACCAGGGGCCTTCCAGCAATAGAGATTCTCGGTTAACTCAGGACTTTCAACCCGCTATCTTGTTTGAGACTGGGACATTCTTATGCCCATTTCAAAGAAGGAAGCTGAGGTTCAGGAAACGAATACAATTGGACCAAGGCCACACAGCTAAAAAGTGACCGATTTCCTTCCCTACCCTCTGTGTCTCACTGCCACCCCTTTGAATCTCACATTCCACTAACAAAGACCCCGAAAGCCACTTCCCTGGATCAAAGAACCACAAACATTCCTTTCTCGAAACCAATATTTCCCAAGAGATGTTGTATGGCACCCTATCCCCCTAAGATATTCTGCAAGGGAAGAGTCCCATGATTTAAGCCTGAGGAATGCTCCTTACCCAGCTTCCCTGACCGCTACACGATGCACATGAGCATAACAGAGGCACTGGCAAATCCTTTGGTGAATGTATCTGCTTGCCTTTCGTTTTACATGGCATTTCCCTACTTTGAATCAAGAACCACTTTTCTCCACCACATGCTGCCTCTAGCGCAAGTGTTCTGCAAAACCCACTTTGAGAAGTGCTAATCCAAATCTTCCCCATCCTTCGAGGCTCCCTAGGAACTCTTCTTGGACTGCTCCAGCCCATGCCACCCGTCTCCTTGGCCCTGTGTACCGCAGCAAGTCCCACCCAGCTGTGCCTTCAGAGGCAGCTGTGAGTAAGGGGCAGCTGCCCTGCCTCGACAGTGCTGGATGACTTTGGGTAAGTGTCTTGCCCTCTCTGAGCCTCGGGCCTCTCGTTTCTGAAATGGAGACATAACACCCTGCTCTGCCACCCTCTGCAAAGGAGCAGGCCCCAGCCCAAGGCTGAAAAGGTCCTTACACAGCACCCTGTTTCACCCAAGGTAGGCTGAAGCCCAGAGAAGTGAAGTGTGATTCGATTCTGGAGGGCAGGGAGGAAAAGGGAGCCCGTTTAAAATGGGCTCCGTTCATCTACGCGTAGTAAGCAATAGACACGCGTGTATGGCATGGCCTGCCCTCTGCGCTGGGCCTTCTGCACGCACCACCTAGGAGGGAGCCATCGTTATCCCCATCTCAACACGAGGAAAGTGGAGTCCACAAGTGAGGAACGTGCCCAAGATCTTACAGCTGGCAGATGGCGGAGCTGGAATTCAAACCCAGGCGTGTCTGAATCTGTAAGTCCCCCATTATCAGGTTTTCTTAGAGCAAAGGTCACTAGGGTCACCCAGGATGGGAGGTGGAAACAAGCCGCTGTTCAGAGCGGACTTTCAAGTGGAAATGTTTTCCCGTTGCAGGTAGTTGGAGCGCCCCCTGGTGTCCCTTCTCGGTCTCGGCATAAGGTCTTCCAAGAGTTCCCTGGGGCTCAGGAGGGCAGCCCGTGTTCACAGAGGGATAGACTGTCCTTCTGCCCTGCTTCAAGGGGCCTTGAAAGAGAGCTGTGGCGTGGCCACCCTGTATAAATGACCTCAGCGTGGAGCAGGGGGTGAGGCTGTGGCTTCCACTCCTGACCACGCCGCCCGCAACTGAGCAAGACAGTAATGTTTCCCATCACCAGGGAGGAGCGAGTTGGGCTCCGGGGTGAGTGAGGGGCCAGGTCTGAGGGCCCAAGATGCCCGGGATCTGAGCGCACAGTGGAGTGCACACGCAGGACAAAGGTCAGGGCCCGTGGAGGGGAAGTGCAGAGAGACAGGGGGTCCTGAGGGCCATGTGACCAAGCCAGGGAGCAGGGGAGGAAGTGCGGCCAGGGAAGATAATGCCAGGTCCCAAGCTCGCCTGAAATGACTGCACTGGCCGCCTCCTGCTGAGGCACCTGCTTTATATGCATGGACTTCGGTACAAAAACAAGCCCCTCAGGTGGGAACTCATCATCCCACTTCACAGGCAAGGAAACTGAGGCTCAGAGAGGTGAAGCGCCGTGCCCAGGGCCCCACCTGGCTGGCGGCAGTGCTGGGTTCTACCCACGAGGTCCCCTTCCAGGGACCGGCCTCATCCATCTGCCAGCCCAGTGTCTATGCACAGTCCTGACCAGGGACTCCAGTCGGCCGGATGCAAACAGAGAGTGGATCTGAAAAGCTTTTCCAAAAGGTGCTGGAAAGACCCACCAACCGTTACAACTGACTCCTCAGACACAAAGAAATGGGGAAACAGAAGGAAACGAAGACCGTTAACTTTTTTTTACACATCTCCAAAATATTTTACTTGTTCAAGCGTGCCTTTCATTGTTGTTATTAGAAAAAATTTATTTTAATTTTAAAAAAGGAAAAGGGTTGCTCTATATCATAAACCTCAGTTCCCAGAAATTCTCTGCATATTTATTTATAAAGTTAAAGAATATTTGATTTCTAATGATCGCAGCCATGAGTTCCCTGATTCTTTAACCTCTCGAATATTAATGATCTAGGAAATCAGACTTGGAAAGATGAGTTAACAAAAATAAATAAAAGCAAGCTCTTAGAAGACATTAGTGGATCTACAAAGGCAGAGGCAAACATTTCTGAAGTTTTTCCTATTTTTTACTGGTTTTACTATAATCTTTAGGATTGCTTGTTGCTTTCTACAGTCTAATCATTAGATGGGCAAGGTTGGTGTCAAATTATTTGAACAAAATTTTAAAGGATAAAGTACCTTAAAAGCTGCTCTACAAATGAAAGTGAGATAGATATATATATATATCTCCAAGGAGAGAGAAAAAAATTAACCAGCATTTGGTACATTATCTCCAAGGGGAAGATCACCAGGTCTGGGTGGGGGGAACCTGCTTTCTATAAAATATTTGACATTTTATAATAAGCTTGTATTACTCTTATAGTCAGGAGCAGGGGAAAAAGCCATAAAGACTTACGTGGAAAAAAAAAGGTTAAACTGTTTATAAAACAAAGAAAAATGAATTAGATCCGTCTTGGTCTCCTCTACCCTGTAAACTGAGTTCTTTAGCTAAGAAATAGGAGGGAGGACAAGAAGGGTTCAAGTGATTCTGTGGGTTTCCAATTGTGTTCCTGGGTCCCAGGGCTCCCAGGACTCTGCCCAGCCCAGATTCCATCTGAACAAAGGGTTTCAAATAACCCAGCCCCAGGGGGTCTCCAGGGTTAGGTCTGAAAATGGCAGGTGGGGGAGGAGGAGGAGGAGGAGGAGGAGAGATCAAGGGATTCTGAGCCCTTTGGCAGAGAGTGAATTTAAGGATTTGAGGGTCCCAGAACAAGAGGGCCAGACCTCATGTCAGCCTTTTCTAGTGGCTCTGTCCGCTCCCTGCCCTTTCTCACACTCCGAGGGCAGAATTGGCTCGGAGGAAGAGGCTTTCACGGCAACAAGTCTTGCGTAACAAGCCCTGCTCCTCAGGGATCTATAATTGATGAGGGCACCAGGCCAAGAACCTTGGGCTGGACCTGCCAAGTGCGGGGGCAGCCTGAGGACTCGCAGAAGGTGTAAACAGGACCAGCCTTGGACCTCCCATTTCCACCAGGAGCCAGTGCCTTTCAGGACTGACACCCCACATCTGGAACATTCCTCAGAACGTGGTCTAAGAACACCCCAGAAAATCACCTGGAGGAGGAAGGGGGGGGCTTACTAAACAAGCAGATTCTACATAACGCCAACGTCCGAGCTAAGATCCAAGATCAGGGAATCTTGAAACATCCATTCTGAACCAGCCCTGCGTTAGGCCCTTCACACCTGGGTTTAAATCCCAGTTCCATCACTTACTAGCTGTGTGACCTTGGACAAGTTGCTTAACATCTCTGTGCCTTAGTTTCCTCATTTATAAACTGGTGCTAGTACCAGTAACTCCTTCATAGGGTAAAAATGAGTTTATGAGTAAAGTACCCAGAAGAGTCTCAGATAAATAGCAAGCAAAATATATAAGTGTTCAGTGATAAGCACCTTCCTACTAGCTGTGTGAACTTGGGCAAGTTAGTTCACATCTCTGAACTTCAGCTTCCTCATCTGTGAAATGGGAACATCACCACCCACCCTAAAGGTTACTGTGAGGATTAAATAAGATCCTGTGGTACAGGCTTGACATTTGGTAGTGGTTCTCATCGTCCCTACTTATCCCTAAAGACCAGGGAGCTGGGACCTGCTCAGCAACATCCTCTAACTGGAAAATCATCTTTCTTGTATAGATGAGAATGTCCATGTCTGTGACCAGGCGAGACTGGCAGGCTGTCCCCTAAGAAATAGGTGACTGAGGCGAGATAGGTGAAGAAACACCTACTCATCCCTCCAGTCCCTGAACCCCTTGGGGAGCTGAGCCCTCCCTGAGATTCCACCTGCCACCTGGACACATGGAGTGACCTTTCCTGAGCCTGCCAGGCTCCCCAACTCCTCGGGGCACGCTCAAGGGCAGGGACCCACCTTTTTCACCTGGGCACCCTAGCACTCCGCCCAGAGCCCACAGGTTAGGGGAACACGGGCCTGGGTTTGAATACGGCTATGTGACCTCTCTGAGCCTCAAGTCTCCTCATCTGTAAAATGGAGCTCCAATGACCTGCCTCCCACGCTGCAAGGTGGTGAGGCTTATAGGCCATAACACGTGTTCCCAGTACTGTGCCTGCCACATGGTACCAGTAAACAGGCACCGCTGTTACAGGGACTCAGTCAATGCCTGCTGAATGAATGATGCATGGAGGATGTGTGAACACACGCCCAGAGCTACGCGACTTGCCCAAAGTCTCACAGCAGTTAGAGGGGTGGCCTTGAGACCCGAACCCCAATCTCTCTGATTTCTGGCCAAATAAGTGTTCTGTCTACTTCTCGCTCCAGGAGTTGCAAAAGCACCTGGTCCTTCTCCAGCTCGGGGGCCTGGCTCCCAAGATTCTTATCTCTCCCTCTGCAAGGTACCAAGGCCCCAGGAGGGGCGGTAGGAAGAAGGCAGACCTGCACAGCTCAGCAGGGGGAGCTCTGCTTGAGGGGAAACTGGCAGACGGGGAGCTGGGTGGGCACCAGGGAATCCGACCCCACCCAGCCCAGCTGCTGTTCCCAGGACACACCCTGCCCTTTGCTATCTGAGTCTCACTGGCACTTTCCCATCAGTCGATCCCTTGTGCCTCACCCAAGCAAACCAGGTCACTGCCCCATTGACACAGATGATCCTGAAGCCCAGAGAGGGACAGTGACTTCTCTAAGGTCACACAGCACATCGATGGCACAGACAGGGCTTGACTCCTACCCTAGAACCCTGGTCATGAGAGGAAAGAAGGCTGGGAGTCAGGAGATCTGGGTTCTTGTCCTGGGTCTGGCACCAACTCATTGTGTGACTCTGGGCCAGCTAGCTGCTTAAACTTCTCTGTGCCTCAGTCCCATGCCCAGCCCCTCCCGTAAAATGAGAGATGTGGACTCTGACATTAATGGCCTATCCGGCTATGGAAGCTTGTGATCCCCCCGTATCCTTCCCAAAGAGAACAGCAGCTTTGCAAAACCATAGGTTTCCCAGGGCCCTTCCAAGGAGCCAAGCCCCATGCAAGGCATTTCCCGGCTACCCTTTCACCAAATCCTCTCCTAGCCCTGTAGGGCAGGTACAACTGGCTCTCACATAACCAGAGAGGAAAGGGAGGCTCAAGGAGGTCAAGTGGCTTGCCTGATGTCATGCAGCGTATTAGGGTGCAGCCTCCTAAGCTCTTAGCTTGGCTTTGCTCAGCCCCACCTGGCAGGGACCTTGAGGGGAGAGCTCTGTCTTGGCCCGGACTCTTAAGAGTTCAAGTTCAAGGGGGGATTCTAGTCAACAGAAAGAGATGAATGTGACTAAGAGTGACCTATCAAATGCCTAACATGGGGCCCTCTATTGGCAGGGCCCTAAGAATTAAGGGGTGCAGGAACAGAACTACGCCCAAGCCCCCGGGGCCTCTGAGAACGGCTGGGTTTCCATTTATGGGCCACTCCTCACTGCTGGGGCTGGGGAGACAGCACTGTGAAGTTACGGGAATTTTCTTCTCCCCGTTTTAAGAAAAGAAAGGGATTTGTCCAAGGTCACTCAGCTAGGAGGGGTCCAGGATTTAAACCCAGTATTGGTTGAACT
This sequence comes from Mirza zaza, assembly GCA_008750895.1. Classification (NCBI taxonomy): domain Eukaryota; kingdom Metazoa; phylum Chordata; class Mammalia; order Primates; family Cheirogaleidae; genus Mirza; species Mirza zaza. The sequence goes on along the minus strand of VSMD01117376.1, from coordinate 31,927 downwards.
CCAAAGCCTGACCTCTGACCTGTCTACCCATCACCCCACAAGGCCAGAAAACAGGTGGACCCGAATGAGCTGGGCCACCGACCCATCTGTCCCAGCCGCTCGAGCACAGTGGGGCCCAACCCACCTTGTACTTCAGGCCAGACTTGAAGTAGCCAAGGAAGGTGGCCGACTCGAAGCCCTGGACCTCACGGTGCTGCACGGCCCGGCCGTTCAGGTAGTCATCGAGCTGCACGGTGAAGATGGCGGCCGCCCCGCTCTCGTCCTGGCTGCACTCGTTGCCTAGGGGACATCAGGGCGGCGTGAGCCTGGCTTCCCTAAAGTGGTCCCAGGCCCTGGGGAGGAGGAGAAGGAGCCCCCAGCCCTGCGCTGGCCTCGCTGCAGAAGCTGAGCAAGCCTCTGTCTCCTGTGAGCCTCAGTTAATCCATCTGCGTAACAGGACAATGGGCCTTATTTTTCTCTAAGGGTCCTCCCAGCTCTGACACGGTCCCCCGCACTCCCTCTCAGCCCTGCGAGCATGAACTCAGGACTGCGAGTGTCCACTCGATCCACAGATTAGGAAACTGAGGCTCAGTAAAGGCACAGGACCCTAACTCTGAAGGGCCAAGTGGGAGGTGACTGGAGTGGACCCGGGGAAGCTGTGCAGGGGTCCAGAGCCCCCACGTCACCCACAGTTCTGAGAGCCACAGTAACTTGTTTAACCCTCGGAATGCTCCTGTGAGGAAGTGTGGCTTTACCACCACGTCCACTCCACAGAGACACCTGGGACTTGCCCAAGGGCACACCGCAGGTCGGGGCAGAGCCGGGTCTGAACTCAGCCAGGCTGGCTCCGGCGTCTACGGTCACTGGTAACTACTTGCCAAGGGCCTGGCACATACTTGGTGCTCAGTAATCAGTTCTCGTCCTCAACACTTCCCGGGGACTTCCTGGGGACCATGCCTCAGAGGTCCGGCTATTCAGGGTGAGGGCAGGGCAGGGCGGGCCTCACCCAGCCAGTAGTGGAGGTCGTACTGCAGATTCCCATTCCTCAGCTGTACCGTCTTCAGGATGACGTAGGCGTCCCCTGTGAAGAAGTCTCCGTAGAGGTTGGGGGGCACGGGCACCAGGTCGAACTTCTCCACACGCCAGATCTGCAGGCCGGGCTCCTTCCCCGCCTTGAGGAACTCGGGGTGTTCCACCACCATGGTGCCGGGCTGGGGAGAGACGGGCAGAGCCTGAGCAGGGCCGGGTCCTGGCAGGGAGAGACCCTGGGCACGAGGGAGGGTGGTTTCCAGCACCAAGAGCATCTCACTTGAGCCTCCTGCTCTCCCCACGCCCGAGGCGAGGCCATCCCCTTCTGAGTGCCCTGTGCCAACGAGTTAGCAAGCAGGGCAAGGGTTTAGTTCCAAATCCTGTGCCTTGGCCAGTGTCTGTCTCTCCTACTCAGCTCCCCGATCTGCTTTTTCTGGTGATGGGGGGGGGAAGGGCTCTACCTGCCTCCCCTCTTTTCTTCTTATTGCCAGTTGGATGTGACAACTGAGGCACAGAGAGATGAAGCGACTCTGCCAGGGACCCCCAGCTAGGAAACAGCGTAGCAGGACTGCCCCAGGCTTCCAGAGCACAAGCTCGGGGACTACAAGTAAGTAGAGTAAGTAGACCCCTCAGATGCCACAGGTAAATCCAGGGCCCCCAGGGGGCTCAGCTCACTCCCTTCCAGCATCTTCACTGGCTCTTAGAACTAAAGGGCCCTCTGAGAACTCACTATCCAACCCCACTCTGCAGATAGGGAAACTGAGGCCCAAAGAGGGGAGGGGACTGGCCCAAGGTCACACAGCCTGTTTGCTTTTGCTCTTTGGAATTGGGAAGATTTCCCGTGCCCCACCCATCCCCCATCACACCTCCAAGAAGGGTCTAGAGGGCTGAGCCCAAGTGGCCTCCTGAGCTGTCTGCCTCCTCCCTCCTGCCCCCCAACACCCCACCCCCAAATTCCATTTCTCGGGAAAGGTGGAGAGGACGCAGCGGGGTCTGCAGGAGCCTATTGGAGAGGATTCGGTTAAGGATGGGGAAAGGCTGTCAGACATGCATGGGGCGGGGAAGGCAGACGCAGGAGGGTTAGGCTGGAGTGGGAGGAGCAGGGAATCAGCGGGCGCAGGTCACCTTGGGCCGGAGGAGAGAGCTGGTGAGAGTGAAAATCAGACGGGAGAAGGCAGAGAAACCAGAGGGGGAGAACTCCGGCAGAAGGGTGGGAACGCAAAGGGGAAACAGGCGGGAGGAGAAGCTGATGGGGTGGAGGAGACAGCAGAAAGGGGAGAAGAGACAAGAGTAGTGACCATAAGCAGACGCACAAGAACGAAATCATACAAGAAAGAGGGGCAAATAGAAGAGAGGGAGAGAGAGCAAATGAGCCCGTGGACCTGAAGTGGAAGAAGAAAGCAGAAGAGAGGGGAGAACCCAGGCAGACGGGAGGAGAAATCGGACACGGAATTAGAGAAATCGGGCGGCAGAGAGGGGTAGACACCAGCAGGAGGCAAAGGGAAAGGAATCCGCCCAAGGTGAGGTTAGCACAGCCGGCCCCACGCTCCCGCCCCGGTCCGCGAGAGGCTCCAAAGCAGCAAGAGATACTTACAAAGCAACAAAACAGTTTTTCCATTCTAGACCTGAATTATTCCCCTTTTCCTAGCGCTGTATCTGCAAGAACTTACAATAGAGAGTTACTCCGGGAGCCCCGGGACCCCCGGGCACTCACCCGCGCCGTAGGCACCCGCCCCTGGGGCGCGCGCGCCTGGGCCGCCCCTCGCGACGCGGTGGCCGCGCCGGCCGGCGGCGACAGCGCGCACAGCGCCAGGACCAGCGCGCAGAGCAGCGCGGGCGCGGAGCAGCGCGGAGCCATGGCAGCGACAGCGACAGCGGCAGGGCACCCAGCCGGCAGCCGCGGCCCCGGGTCGCGGGTCTTAAGTAGCCGCCGGTCCATCCCGCCCAAGCAGGGACCGCCCCGCAGGGAGGGCGCGGGGCGGGGACCTGCTCCGGATCTTGGAGACATCTGTGTTCCCGCCGGGACCGACCCGACTGGGCGCACCAGCCCCTGCACCCTAGCTGGGGTCGGAGACCCAGCACAGAGCCTGGCAGACAGCAGGCGCTAATTCAGTGTACGCTAAATGGGCATGTACGTGCATGAACCCAACTAAGCCTCGTGTAACTGCCTCTCTCCTCCCCACCTAACATCTCCAGCGAAAAGAAAAAAAAAATCACATAAACTAACATTTTTAAAAGGCCTTCCACTAACACATCAGGACATTGTTTTCAGGGTAGGTACAACCCACTACCCATTTTACAGAGGGGGAAACTGAGTGCAGAGTGGTTATGCACCTTGAACACCACTAGTAAATGGTACTGTCAGGATTTGAACGCAGGCAGGAGTGGGTCTGGGCGGAACTCTCACGGGGGAAGCAGAGCAAGGCACTCAGGTTCACCCTGCAGGTGAAGCTGCTTCTACTGTACTACGACAGCCTTTCCTTCCTTCCTTTTAAAAAGTTTTTGTTTCTTAAAAAATAAAGTCTTATTTTGATCAAAATGAAAATCCATTTCCCTCTCCCCAGGAACAACCGTGTCTATCTACCTCTTTTAGCTGATGATTCAGGGCTCACCTCCATGTCCCTAAAAAGCAAGCCCTTACTGCCTCTTGAAGGTTTTTCTTCCATGTCAGGTACTATCTATCGACTCTCCCTGGGGAAGACAGGATTTGAGTGTCCTGGCCCACTCCCAGGCTCCCTCCCGCCCCTCTACCCTCCCACTAGCCACAGCCGATAACTGGGGGGGGGGGGGGGCTATTCACACTCACCCAGGCTTCCTGCCTCCACCATGTTCCCTTCCCATCCCAGACCTCCCCTCCCCCTGCAGCCCCCTGAGGTGACAGCAAGAGAACTGTTGGAGACCTAGGTTTGATTCCCAACTCCACTGTGCAGTTTTTTTTTTCAGTCTCCTCATCTACTAAGTGGGTACAGCAGTTGCTGAGGATTAAATCAGTCTATACGTATGAAAACAGCACAGCCTGCAGCTGGGTCATGTGCATCCCCTGCCCCTGCCCCCTGGCTAGGGTCACCCATCCCAGCCCCCCACACCCCCCACCCCAAGCCCAGCCTCTATCTAATCAGCTGGAGTTTGCCCTCTCCCTCCCACCACCTGCTCCCACCAAGCGGGGATGTGGGTCCCATAACAGACTAAGGGAACACAACACAGAGAGGGGACAAATTCAAACTGGAGGGATTGTAAGAATAATAATCCCTTATAACAAGAATAATGGAGAAAGGGACCTGTGGCCTGGGCCTTGAAGGACAGAGAGGATGGAGCGTGGGAAGATGAGGCATTCTGGGTGAAGGAACACGGGCCAAGGGCAGGCACACACGGGCCACGTCCAGTGAATGGCGAGGAGTCCCATCTGAAACTCGGGAGCAAGAGGAGACTAGACAGGGTAGAGCGGCAAGGGTCACGGAGGCCTGTGTGCCACACTAAAGAGTTTTAACTGAATTTTAACTCGGTGTCCATGGTGCCAGAGTTCTCAGGGTTCCATGTCCGGGTAAGTCCAGCCAAGCCAGCCGAGCCTGCAGTGGGCCAGCCCCGGCCTCAATGCAGAGCCCTCCCTGCCCCCCAGCCATGTGGAGGATGACTAAACCCACAGCTCGCATATTATGCTCTGGATGGAGCACAAACCAGTTTCACCTCACCTCTGTGCATAGGAATGCGACTGTCCAAATGCAAGACACACAATGCAACAACAGTTCCACTTCCTACAGAATTAACAACGAACACAAAAATATGACGTGCAAGGATGTTCACTAAAGCATTGTTCGAAGAAAACTGGAAAGGACTCAAACGTCCTGGTGAGATAAATTATGGAGCCGCCATACAATGGACCCCTATGCAGCTGTGAAGAAAGAACGAGCTGGACCTGACTGTGCCTGGCACGTAGTAGGCACTCAATAACCGCGGGGAGATCTCCAAGTCCAGGCAGCAAATTGCACAATGGCCACAGTATAGCTCCCCTCCTCCTCTGTAGAAGGGTGTATGTTTTTGCATCCACTCTTGAAAAATCGGAGGGTAAATACCAAACTGTTAAGGCAGTTTGCTTGGAAGGGAGGACGGGGGATAATCTCATCCTCAAACACTGCGTGGCTGCCTGGGGCTGGAGGAAGTACCCAGGTCACTGCAACTGGCATTAGGGAACTTTTTAGGGTGTCATAAGTGTTCTCACACTGGATTATAGTGCTGATTATAGAACTGATTACATCTGTTAAAAAATCATAGAACTTACAATTGATGAATCTTTATGGTATATAAATTGTACCCCAATATACTGGCCGGAAAAAAATTGTAAAAAGCATTGCTGAAGGGTTTAAAACTTTACGAGTATGTGTCTAATATAGTTTTGTTTTTTATAAAACACTAATCCAGAAACAATACCTTTTAGTAGAATATACTTACAGTGATGTCTGCTCATTAGACAATTTGGAAAATTCAATCAAGTAGGAAAAAGAAATTTCCTTGTCCATCCAGCCCCCAGACTGAACCAGAGCCAGCAACTGGCCAAGCCGAGGTCAGTGTGGCCCTGACCTGGCCAGCTGGTGATTAACAGAGGGCTGCTGGGGCTTGGCCTTGGCCCCAGCAGTCACTGACCACCCTGGCCCTCAGGTTAATGATCACAAAGGCCCTGCAGCTTGGCCTGCCATGACTCTGGAGCCTGAGCCCTTGACTCACAGAGAGCTGGTGAACAGGCCCCGGCCCCTGCCCTCTGGAGACCCTCACTGCTCAGCCTGGATCCCTCACTCCAGAGCACTGACGTGTGGGACTACGACAGGGGTAACACTGTCTTGCTCTGCTCCCTGCCTGGAAGAGGATGTATGAGTTGAGGGAATGTGGGACTTCGGGTACATGAGCAAAACCCCTAGGTGGAAAAGAAGAGGCCCTCGTGCTAGGGCTGGCTCTGCCACTGAACTCCTGGGTGACTTTGGGCAAGTCACTGTCCCTCTCTTGTCCTCAGTGTCCCCATATTCAAAATACCAGGTAGGGCCTGACGCTCTGACTCTAAGCCTCTTTCCCAGCCCCAGCACTTCCAGATACTACTGGCTGTGCAACCTACAAGTCTCTGAGCCTCAGGGTTCCCATCTGTTAAATGGGGGCATTGGACCAGGTCACCCTTCTGAATCAGACAGTCCGGGGCCCCTGACTTGGAGAAGGAGGCACTGCAGTCACTGATAGCAACATGCCACCTCACCTCTGGGCCCAGACAAGGAAACTGAGACTCAGGGGGGGTTCAGGTCACTCAACTGGAAAGAGGTGTTACTGAGATTCGAACACAAGGCTGGCTGGCTCCAGAGCCCAGGATCTGTCTGGGGCATCAAACGGAGCTTCTGGCACCACCTGGCCTGTGCAGGGAGCAACAGTGTCCTTTCCAGGTGAAGGGCTGCAGCTGCTATGCCCGCCAAGCCCCAGCCTCCCAGTCAAGCCTCCACCACACCTCCCAGGCCAGGGCAGACGGTGGCACCAGGAAAGCCCTCTAGCCCTTCCCACACCTGGTGTGACTGTCCAGGACAGGGACATGTCCTGGGAAGATCCCCAGGCCGTGGCCACCAGGTAGAGGGCAGACTGGTGCACCTACACTCTGTGCCACCTGGCACTCAGGCCTGGCACGGTTTCTTTGACTCAGTACATGGGCACACCCTAGGGCCTGCCCCTCTCTGCACCTTGGAGATCCCCTGGACCTCTGGTCTTGGCTGTCCTGGGTCCTGCCCAGCACACGCACACAGCAGGGGCTTCTCAGCGTCTGCCGCAGGACAGAGCTGCACAGCCCACGTCCCTCTGGTGGACGCCTCGCTGCCCTGTAGCTGGACTCAGAACCTCCGCAACCGGCTGCAGCGCCTCCATCCCTCTGTGACCTGGGCTAATCTCTGTGTCTCTGTGGGCCTCCCAGAGCTGCTACCAGAGGCCAGAGGAGGTGACCTCACCCTCCCACCGGCCCCAGCTACAGTGTACAAAAGGCCTTGGCGAGGCCTGGAAGACACCACCCTGTTCTGTTCCCCTCACCCCAAACACTGTTGTTCTTGATTTTCCAGGCACGAAGCCACTCGTGGGAAGCCCTCTCTTGGAATCTGTTTGCTTTTTGGCTCACTGCTATTCTCCACGTCCTCCCGGGAGCATCCGCCCCTCTGGCCCGGGATTTTGCTAATTGGGACAATGGTCAGTAAACAGAGAAGCCAGTTATGAAACCCAGTGAAACTGGGAAGGGCGGGTAAGTGCGCGGGAGCCCTGCGGACTCAAAAGGGCACAGGTTTTAGAATCTGGCCACCTCGGCTCCTGTGATCAAGGCCTCAGTTTCCTCGTGTATAAAATGAGGAGAATGGCACCTAGCTCAAGGAGCAGGGAAAAGGCCCAGGACCTGACATATGACAGGAGCCCCCCCAGTTAACACCCTTCCTCCTCAGCAGGCTGGTTTCTGTGCAGAGGCCTGTGTTCACCCTGCGTGCACCAAGAGCAGTGAACCCCAGACCTGGGGTTCAGGTCTGGGCTATGTGACCTGGAGCAAGTGACTTGCCCTCTCTGAGCCTCAGGTCACTCGCTTGTGAATGGGGACAGTGACGCCCGGCTGCAGGAGTGTTGGGGGGATGTGAGTAGGACTGGTGGAGTGCACTGCACAGAGCAGGGTCTGTGAGCAGCAGTGGTCATTAGTTCATCTCATTTATAGATGATGACACTACGAACAAGAGGGTGACTTTTCGAAATCAAAAAGTGAGCCCCTAGAAGGGTAGATCTAGAACTCTAGAACCGGGAGCCGAGGCCGGGGTCTCCAGGACACAGCAGGGCTCCCTATCAGGGCCAGCTGGGGCTCTGCCTTGGCCAGGTCCATCCTGGGTGTGGACAGTGGTTGGGGAGATGGCCAGTGAAACTTGGCTGGAGCCACCTCCGGGAGGCCAAGTATCCCAAAGCCACTGGCCCTTTCCCAGCTTCCGGAGCCAAACTCACCTAGTGCTGAGACCCAGGGCAGGACATGAGAAGGGGGCCTGGCTCTGCCACTTCCTGACCCCGTGCCCTGGAAGCAGCCAGATTTGGCCGTGGTGTGGGCTCTGGGCCCTTCTTGCCAGGACCCACTCCAGCCACTGTCTCCTCTTCCAGCACCCACAACCCACCCTCAGGAGCCAGGGCACACAGGCCAGCAGCAGGACTAGGAGGCCCAGCTGCAGACACTGTGACTGTGGAACCAGTAGAAGACACAGGGGGACGAGGTCTCTGTCTACAAATCTGCAGGGGAAGGCAGGGTCTACGACGCCCCAACTCGAGCCAGAATGAGCAGGAGAAGCCACAGAGGCAGCCGCCAACGCCACAGAGGAAGGACCTTCCAGAAGGGAGAAAAACAAAGGGAGCAACCCTGTGTGTGTGACTGTGGGAAGAGCCCCGAGTAGAAAAGTCTGGGTTTAAGTCCCTCATCTGTCCCCTACTAGTTATGTGGCTTTGAGCGAGTCGCTCTGGCTCTCTGCGCCTCAATTTCCCCATCTGTAAAATGGGGGTTATGATACCTTTTTGCTAGGGTTGTTGTGTGAATTTAATAAGGTAAAATACATCTGGGGCTTAGCACAGTGCTTGGGACAGAGAAAGGAAGCTGCTATTATTGTTAGAAGGGAGTCTGGGAAAAGTTTCTGTATCTCAGAGCCCCAATTTCCTTATGAGTAAAATAGGGGTAAAAGTGCCTTCCTTGAAGGCCAGTTGAGAGGATGAAATGAGGCCATAAATGTGAAGGACCCTAGGGCCATGCCTTGCACAAAATTGATGTTCAAAATTGCTGGTTTCCAAAAGCAGGGTCTCAAAGAGCTATCTGCACACCTGTGTTCCCAGCAGCGTCATTCACACGGCTGAAACACACAAGCAACCCAAGTGTCCGTCAACCGACGACTGGATAAACAAAACGAGGTCTATGCATGCCATGGAGTCTCAGCCTTTAAAAGGAAGGGAATTCTGCAACAGGCCACAGCACAGATGAACCTTGAGGACATTACGTTCAGTGAAATAAGCCAGTCACAGAATGACATACTATGTGATTCCACTTATACGAGGTACCTAGAGCAAATTCATAGAGACGGAAAGTAGAATGTGGCGCCGGGACGTGGGAGGAGGAGGAGGGGAGAATGTGGAGCTGCTGTTTACTGGGGACAGAGTTTCAGTCTTGCAAGAAGAAAAGAGTTCCAGAGACAGGTGGTGGTGCTGGTCACACACACAACACTGTGAATGTATTTCATACCATAAAACTGTACACTTCAAAGTAGTTAATGTAGCAAATTTTATGTTATGTATATTTTGCCACAATCAAAAATATTGAAAAAAAAAATGCTGGTTTCCTTCCCCTCTACCTGAGAGACAATGAGCTGCCCAGAGGTGATGCAGTGCAGACGACTCAGGTGAAAAGCAAATCAGCCCATCTCTGAGAACATTCAGGCCCTGGGACTCAAGGACGTTGAAAGACACAGCAAAAGGTAAACGAGGTTTGTGCACCTGGCCAGGATCCCCCCAGCACCTGTCTGGGCCTCCTTCACTGGGATCCCCCAGGGCTAGTGGGAGCTTCCCCAGGACAATCGTCATCCTGATGGGAACAATGTTGCAGGATGTCAGAGATGGTGCCATGTCCCTCCTGCTGCTGGCTCCAAATGAAACCATTCTCTGTCCCCAAGCCTCCCGTAGCCAACCATGGCCAAGATTTCCCCCTTGCTGGGCTCTGGCAGGAAGCGCAAACCCATGGCAGGCAGGACTCCCTGAGAGAGACAAAAGAGGCAGGTATGGGGAAGAGGCAAGAGACAATAGACTCCAGGAGTGCTCAGCTTGAGATGCCAAAAATGACCGACAAGGTAAAGAATGAGCCACCTTCAGGCCAAAGGAATACAAGGCAATGTCCGGGGATGAACTGGGACAGAACCTAAATCCTTACCACTGGGGGACTTGGGCCAGTGGCACCTTCTATAGCACTTCAGTTTCCTCATCTGTGACATGACGTGATGATTCCTACCCTGCGGGGTGTCTGGTGGGATGGAAGGAGCAGCAGGTGCTCAGTCACCATAGCATCCAAAGACGACCCCCCCGCATGCGTCTGGACCCTACTCATATACAGCTCACTGGCCCACCCACACTTGGCCTCTACCTCTATGTCTTTGACCCCAAGGCAGGGGAGAGCCGGAGGGTTCCAACTAAGGCTCAGAAACCTGGGGTGGTGGCTGGCACCAGGGATGGGGACGCATCTCAGCAGGGGACCTCATGCCCGCACATCTAAAGAGCCAGCCTTACTACCCAATCCACTTCATGCATCTCTCCTTATGATGCCCCCTCCCCTCCTCTCTGAACGTGGCCCATTCTGCCCCACCCTAAAGAACAAGGGCTCTGGACCTCAGGCCTGTCACACACTAGCAGGGTGATGCTGAGCAAGGGACTCAGCCTCTCTGAGCTTCAGTGTCTTCAGGAACAGAATGGCCAGGCTCTCTCACAGGCTTGCAGAACTCGATAAAACTGGCAAAAATCAGTTAGAGAAAAACTCCAACAGGTAGATGGGGGTCAGAGAATGCAACTGTCCCTCAGTATGCATGGGAGGTTGCTTCTAGGACCTCCCTCACACACCAAAATCCAGCATGCTGGATGCTGTTATATAAAATGACAGTACAATATTTGCATAAAACCTGTGCACACCCTCTTGTATACTTTAAGTCTCTCTAGAGTACTTATGATACCTAATACAATGTAAATGCAACAATGTAAATTGTTACATGTATAACAATGTAAATTGTTATACTATATTTTTTTAATTTGTAATATTTTTATTTTTGCGTTGTTATTTTTCTTTTTTTTCCTGAACATTTTCCATCTGTGGTTGGTGGAACCACAGGTCGGGTACACGGAGGGCCAACTGAACAAAGTAGCGGATACGTAGAATGAACAAGTCTAACAATCTAAGGTACAATATAAGGATTATAGGGAATGAAATTGTACTATATTTTGGGATTCATGCTAACTGAGTACATTTTAGCTGCCCTTGCTTAAAAAAAAGGTAAGCTATATGACATGATGGACATGTTAATTTTCTTCACTATAGCAACCTTTTTTACTATTTATATATATCCCATAACATCATGTTATATACCTTAAATATATACAATAAAATTTATTTTTTAAAAACCAAAAACTCCAAATACTATAGCATGAGCAGAGATTCTCTGCAATTTATCTCAAACTTTTAACAACAATAGAATTATCAGAGATTCAGATATTTTATTGCTAATAATTCTTTTAAGTCTAAGGTTTTTTTTTTTTTTTTAAATACTTTCCTCCCTTTTAACCCAAACAGAGGCACAGTACTGGAGTGCTTTTCTTCCTTGGCCAGCTCAGAGGATAATCATAACCAGCTAGAAGATTTCAACGAGACCCGGCACGTAAGACACAGCCTGGCACAGAGTCGGGCTCCGGAGTGGACGCTGCCTTCTGCTCCCAGGTGTGCTTTAGGCCTCGCCTCCATCCAGGTACCTGCACAATCGCCAGCATTATCCTCTAGGTGCCTGTCCTCTGGGGGCTTCTAGAACCCTCTGGGATAGACCCCAGGTCTCTGGAGGCAGGACTCAACCAGGGTCATCCCACCAGGATAGCACATGAAGGCTGAGACCATAGCCGAGAGTCTCCCAGTTTACACCCACCATCCACCCCCAACCCCAGCACGGTCCTGGCCCAGTGTCCCCATCTTTTCCCTGGAATCACAGCACCAGCTTCCTCACTGCCTTAAACTCTGCCCCCACCCAGTCCATTATCCATAGAGATTGCATCATTCCCTGTTCTAGACACTTCTGTGGCCCCCGGTGCAGACAGAGAGAAGTCAGGGCCCAAAGCTCGGTCCTCTATGATCTGGTGCCCATGTGGCCCCCACAGCTTCATCACCCACTGACCCCTCAACAACGTCCTCTGTGCCTTCTCTCTTTATAGCCCCCGACTTCAATTTCCTGCCTCCAGGAGACCTGGGGTCTAGCCTTGGCTCTGCCTCTCTGTGTGACCTTGGGCAAGCTCTTTGCCTCTCTGAGCCTCAGTTTCCTCAACAGACTATGAGGGCTCTTGTGCAAAGGAGACAAGATAAAGTAGTGAACGCCAGGTGCCAGGAGGGCTCACGTTAGCCTGCGATCTACGACCTAAGGCCACCTCGCCCGCGCGCCCACCCCTCCCTACAGCAGCTGTTAGCAATCTAATTCCTCCACCTTAACAGCAGCAGCGCAGCTCTCCCTCTCTCTCCTAAGCCCGGGAATGCAGACACGCTTGCAGCCAGCACCGGCAGCCAAGGAGGGGAGCCAAGGAGGGGAGCGGAGGGAGGCAGCTTAGAGGAAAATTACTCAGCTCCGGCCGCAGCCAACACTGGCGCTCACAGCTGCCTCGGAGCGCGGGGACCTGGGGGCCTGGCAGGCCCTTCCTGTGCTGTGGACTTGGCCCCAAGCCCTGACCCCTGTCTGAGCTGGTGGGATGGCGGGGGGTACTCTGGGCCCCCCAATCCTCTGGGACACTCCCACTCTTTGGCATCCAAAGAGAAAGGGAGGAGGATAAAAAACAGACAGGACTTTGTGAGGAGCAGAAAATGGGCTCTGCCGCTGCTCGCCGGGGCCCAGGCACTGACACGGTGGAGGACCCCGGATGCAAAAGGGTCTCACGGTGGCCTAGGAGCCTGCCCAGTGGCCGTATCTCAGGGCCCACACCGTGAGTACCATGTCCCTGCATCACACACTTTGTCCCATGGCCAGCATCACACATGCCACGTGACCATGCCACATACTGGGCCCTGAGCTCCTCACACCTCGTCCTGCGTGGCTCCTGTGTAGCTGCATCCCATGTGCTTATGCCCTGGGTCAGGCTTCATGCACTGAGTCATGTCTGTCATGACAGACTGTACCATGTACCATCTTTCGAATCCCATGTCCCCCGTGCCAGGTCCTGTCCCTTGGGAGTATGTGCCATGAACCTTGTCCTAGGTCCGTGAATGTGTCCCTTGCTCCATGCCATTGGGGGGGTGGGAGGGGCAACATAGTGTCATGGTCGGGGAGGACAGGCTCTGGGACAGACTCCCAGCCTGACCAACTATCGCCTATGCCACCCTGCAAAAGTTACTTCCCTTCGCAGTGCCTCAGTTTCTGCAGTCATAAAATGGAAAGGACATTAGCACTTACCGAGTAGGGTTGTTGTGGGGATTAAAATAGATAATGAACTTACGGTGCTTTGCCCAGTGCCTGGCACAGAGTGAGTGCTTTAAAGTGATTGCTAGGATGGCTGCAACCATGCCTAGGTGTCTGTGTGACACCCTGTGTGCTGTGCACCAGGCTCCCACAGCCCCAGGCCTGTGGTGCATCAGACACTCTGTGCACATTAGTGAAACTCAAACAACAGCCTAAGAGGAGGGTCTGATTATCCCCTGTCGTACAAAGGAGAAATCCAAGGTTCACGGCAGGCCAATAACTCACATGAGGTCACAGGGCCAGAGAGGCTCAAGCTGGCATTCAAAGAGACAGAAGGTGGATTGGTGGCCAGCATATAGGGTGGGAGTGGACATGGACTGCAAGCACAAGGGATCATTTTGGATTACAGTGATGGCTGCATAACTGTGAATTTACTAAAAATTACTGAGTTAAAAAAGATGAATCATGTGTATGTAAGTTATATGTAAATTTACATGTAACAAATGTGCAATGAATTACGTAAAGTATGTTTCAACAAAGTTGTTAACAAGAAAAAGCCCAGGCAAGCAGAAGCCAAAGCACTCCGCAGGAGAAATGAGCTCTCTGCAAGTCAGTGGAGATGTTCTAGCAGAGGCCGAGAGACACTTTGAGGCCCAATTGGGAGTAGCCTTGCGCCACGTGGTTCCCGAACGCGGTGTGCAGGTGTGCGGCAGAACCACCCAGGGAGGCAGGAAAACTGTAGCTTTCCAGACAGACCCCCCACCCCCAGAGTCTACAGGTCTGGGGTGGGGTCCTGGAACCTGTGATTCTGAGGTTCAGCCAGGACCAGGAACCACTCCTCAAAGCCCAACATCCTGCTTGCACTCTTGGGGAAACTGAGGCTAGGCAGGAGAGAGGATGTGTCAGACCCAGTTGATCCAAGGTGGGAGCACCGAGGCTAGAACTGGGTCGAGAACTGGGGCCCTTCCTTTCCTCCTCTCTCCATTCCCCACTCCTCCCCCTGCCCTCAGCCTTTTGGTGACTCAGGGCTCTGAGTCATCCAGTGGCACCACAGGGGAAACTTCTTAGGAAAAACAATCCCCAAACAATGTGTTCCCTGATCTAGAGAACAGGATAGGCCCAGGAGGCTAAGAGAGAGCGGGGAGGGAGAACACCCCAGACCTATCCTCTCCTCTGGCCACTCCCTTGTATGGGGCCCCAGATAAAGATTGTCCCACCCTGAGTTTTCCCACCTGTAAGTAACACTCCCACCTGCACACAGGAGCTCCTTATGGACCAGGCAACGCAAGTACTTTGCAAGCATTGTCTTGTGGAATCCTCCCCTAAACCCACGGCTGGCATCATCTCCTTTTATAGGTAGGGAAACTGAGGCTCTGAGAGGTTCAGCCCAAGGTTATACAGCTAGGAAGTGCAGAGCAGGGCTTGAATCCAGGTCTCTCTGGCTCTGAAGTCTGACTTTCCTCCACACCTTTAAAAAATACCTACTGCACACAGTGGCATGATTAGTTCTCACCTGCTGGGTAAGGTGAGTGGCCACAGTAGGTGCTCAAATCACACATTTTCCCCTTTCTTTCACCCTCTGTGTGGGACCTGCCCCGGGACTTCCAGCCCGGTGGGGAGCACACGCATGAGCCCCGACCATCACTGAATGGCTGTGGGCGGTGGGTGCGCAGAGCAGGGAGGGCCCACCGCCCGCCGGAGCCCTGCACAGGCGCATCTGAGCAGAGCCTTGAAGGATGAACAGAGATTTGTCTTAGGGGTGGGAAAGGCAGAAGCAAAGGCCAGGAGGTGTGGCCCGTGCAGGGAATGTAAACAGTTTGGAAGGAGTGGCCGGGGTTGGGACAGTGGAGGAGTTTCAAGCGGGAAGCACAGGATTGAAACTGGTTTCTACAGAGCCCGGCTGGTGGCTGCACTGGGAGCCAGGAGGGGGGCTTCCCTTCAAACCTCCCTGGCACCCCTCCTCTGAGCTGCTGGCTTTGGGGACCACCCCAGATGCCTGGCTACTCACCCCTGGGTCAGAGCTGGCTTCCTCCTCGGCCATGGCTAGGCTGGGCGTGGGGAATGCGGGCCTCTCCTGGCGCGGGCCAACCTAATCGTATTGGCCTATAAATAGGACCCTGAGGCTTGGTCTGAGATAGCTGTGCCAGGCCCAACTCCACGGGCATCAAGGCACGCACAGTTCCGGAAATGGCCCTTCTCTGCAACATGACTAAAACCCAGAACTTCCTCAGGAAACCATTGTTCACACTGCCTGGCTTCCTTAGGCATGAGGCAGTAGATCTGGGGGAAAAGCCCCCCCATCTACTGCTGACCGCTGGAGGGGTGCCTTGTAGCCCCCTTCCTGCTTCTCCCCCTCTGAGGACCCTCGTTGCGCCACTACCACTCTCTGGGCCTCAGTTTCCTCAAATGTAAATAGGAGGTTGGACATGATGCCCTTGGGGCGCTTGTCACCAGGATGATCCCTGGAGTTGCTGGCAGGGAGCCCCTGCCCCCAAATGCCCATCTTATTGTTACCCCTTCCCCAGTCAACTTGGGAATTTTTTAATTATTGGCATTTTAAAAATTAGAATTACAATACGCATTTAAGCCAGGGAGAAAGGAACAGTTCCAGCACCTGCCACTGAAGGGCTGGTGACCTTGGATAAGCCACGGTCCCTCTCTGGGCCCCAGATTCCTCAGCTATAAAACGAAGGTGCTGGCAGGATGATGCCCAAAGTCTATGAATTTTGTTTTTATTTAATTTTTTTTTAGTATTTTTTTCTTTTTTTAAAGACAAGATCTCACTTCATTGCCTAAGCAGGATGGCAGTGGCATGATCATAGCTCACAGCAACCTCAAAACTCCTGGGCTCAAGGGATCCTCCAGCCTCAGCCTCCTGAGCAGCTGAGACTACAGATGCACCCCACCACACCTGGCTAGTTTTTCTATTTTTTGTAGACGTGGGGTCTTGCTCTGTTGCTTAGGCTGGTCTCCAACTCCCGAGCTCAAGTGATCCTCCCGCCTCAGCCTCCCAAAGGGCTAGGATTACAGGCCTGAGCCACCACGCCCGGCTTTTGTTTAGTGTTTATGAGAACCCAGCCAGATGGTCTGCCAGCCTTGTGCTAAGTGCTGGGGAGAGAGACAAGCAAAACCTGGGCCAGCCCTCCGTGCCCAGCCCTGTGCCAGATCCCAGTGATAAAGGCATTTCCAAATCCTCAGTGTCCCACTAGAGGCCTCTTTTGGGCCTGCTGAGGACACTTTGTTTCTAGTTAAGATTACAGATTTATAGCCACAGAGAAGGCCTCCACCGGGAGGTGGGGCAGGGGAAGATTACCACATGGACTGGGCCATTACCATCCGACAGGGACAGAAAAATAACCTAGCTATCACTATGCACCAGGCATGTGCTAAGGACTTCACTTTCCTATGATTTAATCCTCAGCAACCCTATTGTCACCCCCATTTCACAGACAGGGAAACTGAGGCTGAGAGGGGTGAAGAGACTTGTCAAGGGGCAGAGAGCAAGTCAGGGCCAGAGCGATGCTTCAGGCTCAGACCTGTTTTCCTCTGGAGCCGGGGTTTAACCGCAACACTGCAGTGAGACAGCTCTGGCGGCCCAGGCTAGCCGGCCCACGGGGGCAGAGCCGAGGGGTACTGAGGAGGGTACTCTGTGTGCACAGCAGAGGGGAGTGACAAGGCTTCAGAGGTGGGACTCATCCTCTCCAATCAGCTCCCAGCACCGCCCTTCTGATTGTTCTTAAATCTTATTGATCCAGTCACTCCTCAGCTCAAGGCCTTTCCATGGCTCCCTGGCACCCAGAGAATGGAGACCTGGCATCCAAGGCCTCTCCCAACCCACTCTCCCTGTTATCTCCGGCCACTCCCCACTTCAACGCCCACACTCCTGCTTCAGCCCACTAGCCCCCGAGCTCCTGTGGGTGGCCAAGCCCTTGCACACACAGCCCTCTTGCCTGGAATGCCCAACTGCCCCTTCTCAGAAGAGGAAAAGCCCTCCCTGGCTCCCTGGTCCCCTGGCACTTATCACAGTGCACCCTGGGTGTCACCCAGTCTCCGTCTTGGCTTAAAGTAGTTCTCCAGGGGCCGGGCGGCGTCTCATTCACCTCCCCTCTCCAGTGCAGAAGCTGAGCAAGAGCTGCCCGAGCAAATGAAAACACGCAAAGACCGGAGAGTCCTGGGAAAGTGCACATTTCCCAGGACCGCCTAACGCCAAGGTTCCTACGGAGGCGCAGCCTGAGGACGCCTCGCTGTGGAAGAACCGGAAATTGCACCCTCCGGGCTTATCAAGGGTTCTGATAATGAAATCTGGGCAAGCCTGTCCTCTGCTTAAAACCCTCCGGTGGCTCCCAGAGGTCTATGAAATCCAAACTCAAGGTGCTGCCTGGTCCCCAGGCCCTTCTCCCGCCACTCCCCCTCCCTTCTTTCAGTTCCTCGAGGCCACCCCAGGCTTGTCCTGCCTCGGAGACGGGCCCTCACCATTCCCTCTGCTCCTCCCTTCCCTGCTCACCCAGCCGCCTCCTGCTTCTTCTCCAGGTCTCAGCTTTTTCAGGGAGGCTTCCCTGATCTGCCCGGACAAGATCTCACCACGCCCCTCTAATCCACACTCCCACAGCCCGACTGTCTCCTTCACATAACAGCGGGACACAGAATCACTCATCTACGGTAAGACCCAGGAGGTATGGGAAAGACCTGCTCTTTGCTGACTCTCCAACGCCCAGCTCCCAGCCGAAATCTCTGTCAAATGAATGCATGAATGAATGAATGAATGCATGAATGAAGAATGAACCAATATAGGGACTCAAGACATGAAGGTGGTCAGGATCCTGGTGAATATTTGAGGCAGAAAAACAGGGTCCTGACTAAAAAGGTCAGAGAGGTAGGAAATAAGCCAGGCAGTGCAGCCTCCCAGAAGCAGAAAGGAGGAGGGAGTTTCTAGAAGGAGTGGGTATCCAATGCGCCAGAGACATGGCACCTGGAGCCCTCAGGAAACTCCACTGAACTGGACATCAAGGGTGAGACGGGGGCCTCCCTGGCTGAACCCAAGTTCAGTGGGGCGTGGGCGCTGGTACATTGCAGGGGGCAGAAGAGTGAAAGTGTGAAAAGCAAAGCTCTCAGCTGAGCCTGAGCCAGCTGGCCCTGCAGGGTCTGCAGAAGACAGGGCTCCTATGTCATAGTTACTGAAAGGGGCGACCTTGCAAAAATAACAGGAAAATGCCTGTTTTGCAGCAGCAGGTAAAGATCAATCCTATGAGTGATCTCACTAACAGGTACCCTGCAGGAGTTCTGTTTTGCACAACTTCTGCAAAGAGCTGAAGGAAAGGGAAAGAGATGTAAATCTCTCTCTTTCAAACTTGTTTTTTGAGAATCTGTTTTTTACAGCCTAAAAAGTTCCTGAGCGAACAGCAGGGTGCGAGCTCCAAGCCTCAACCTTATCTCCAGGACAGTCACATCTGCTGCGATAATCCCTTCTCCAAGGAAAGGCAGGAGAGCCAACTCTCTGACTTTGACATCCTTGCAGTTTTTGTTATCTACCTGCCAGCCAGTTTCTCTGCTATACCTGCCATTTTTTACACCCTCCTTTAAAAAGCCCCAATAGCTGGTTTTCAGGACAAGCACATTCTTCCTTTTTCTACCTCCCTTCTCCCCAAGGAAAAGTAAATAAACTTCTTTCTATCCTGATCTTTGTCTGGAGAAATCTTTTCTCAAAACCTACCTACACCAGCATGCTCCACCCTAAGGGTTACCAAAAGCATTGACAGAGCTTAACACTCTTTTTGATGACAGATCACTTTGAAGCAATCTGGCAGGGGGGGTTGTCAGGGCTCAGTCTCAAAAGCAGGAGCATCAGAACCAGGACTCGGTCCTCAGTCCCACCTGGGGGGTAGTATCAGGCCTGCCCCTTTGTCAGCAGAACCCTAGGGCAGTGGCTGTAGTGGGGCCAGGCCCCTCTCCAGGCCCCACAGGCCTTCTAGGAATCCCCAGCTTTGGGACAAAGCATCCTGGGGACCCTCAAACGGCCCTTTGATCTGAGCTCTGGGAAAGAAGACGGCTCTGGCTGTGGTTTGCTCAAGTCACCACCTGGACGCCAGCCGGGCGGCAATGATGCATCGGTTCTGTGTGCATTTGTCTCTTCACCTCTGGGCAGGAGACTGATGTCAGGAGCTGGAGGGTGTTCTCCTGGCTCCGGGCACAACCGATAAGTAGAAATTCACTTCTGTTTTGGTGTTGGAAGCGGGGTTATCCCCCCAGTAGTGATACTTCCTGTTTCACAGCTCACAAAGCCCGTGGGCATCTACAGGAGAGTTGGGTCCTCACAACAACTTTGCTAGGTGGGCAGGGAGGGGACTAAGGCACAGAAACTGAGGCCTAAGCCAGGAGGTGAACCGGGTGTCCTGGCTTCCAGCCCAGGACTCTGCACTCCGCCCCCAGCTTCCCAGCCTCCTTCAGTGGGTCACCTGTGAATATGATAGCCAGGTGGGCCCCGCCCAGCCAGCTGTCCCCAGCAGGCATGACTCATGCCCCATGCATGACTCACACAGCCCAGGTGCTCCTCTGGTCAACAAGCCTGCAGACTGGGCAGCCACACCCTCACTTTTCTCACCTCTCCAAAGCCTGGGGAGAATTCCTGCACCACCTCCTCCTCGGGGGAGGAGGCTACCCCTCTACAGAAGAGGCCTTGAGAGGGGAAGCAGCTCTCCTAAAGTCACACACAGAGCAAGCAGCATACCTAGCTGGGGCACCCAGCCCAGTCCCTGGCTCTTCCCTATAGAATCACCCTGGCCCGGCCTCCCTCTCCAGGGTGGGTGAGGAGCAAGAAGCCTTATTAGGGAACTCTCAAGGACTCGCTCTGAATCCACCATGGCTACCAGTGGCTGCTCCCACCCCTGGATTCCCCTCCAACTCCCCTGGGCAGCCAGGGCTGGGGCGATGGGTGTCCGTGCCACTCTACCTACCTTACACGGCTATGCAGGGTGCAGAGAGCGGCTCCGTGAGTGCAGAGGGGCTGTGGCCAAGGGCGAAGGGAGTTATCAGCACCACCTGTAAACAAAGGGCCCAAGAATCTCAGCATGGGGGGTTAAAGATCACATGATCAAATCCCCAAGCAGTTTCCACACCCTCTGTCCCCACCAGGGGTCACACAATCACTACTTACACAGCCCCAGCAATGGGGCACTCACTTCCTGCCAAGGCTGCAGGACCTGCTCTTGGAGAGGTTGGCTGGTTACAAGAATTGTCCTTATGATGTGCTAAAATCTCTCTCTCCTTGTGCCTTTATACCTGCTGGCCCCAGCTCTGCCCTCTGGGGTCACCCAAGACAGGTCTGTCCCCTCTTTCCCAATGGCTCCTTGGAAAGTTGAAGACAGTGATCTTGGGCCCCTCGAGCCTTCTACAGGTTGTGTACCCCCTTTCCTCCAGCTCTTCCTGGGACCAGGGTGTCCAGTTACCTCACTCCCTTCCCAGATCTGCTCCAGACAAACCCTGTCCCACTGATAGCACAAAAGCCAGAATGACACATTCAGACAAGCTCTACCCAGGGCAGGGCAGGCATTGTTCTGGATATCATGCCTCTATTAATCCAATCTGAAATCCCATTAGCATTTAAGGCAGCTCTGTTGCATGGCTAAATTCATGAGGTTTGTAGTCAAACTCAGAGCAGTGGTCCAGGACTCTGGAGTTACACAAGCTGGCCCCCACTGAACCACCTGTATAACTTGAGCAAGCAACACCCCCCTCTGTGTGTCTCAGTTTCCTTCTCTGTTCAAGGGGGATACAGGGGGCCTCAAACTACAGCCCGTGGGCCACATGCGGCCCGCCAAGGACATTTATCCAGCCCGCCGGGTGTCTTTGCTGCCACTGCCTGTCCTGCTTAGCGGCCGACTTGTCCCGGGCCCACAGTGCGCACACGTGGAATGTGCGCCACACTCTCCAATGGTCCTCCAACAGTCTGAGGGACAGTGAACTGGCCCCTTGTTTAAAAAATTTGAGGACCCCTGGGGGATAATATTAGAATGTACGATAAAGTAAAAGATGGCAAGCATTTTTTTTCACAATGCATTTGTTACTCTGATTATTAATAATTAAATTTCTAACTCTTTTTCCTGTAAATTGCATTTTTCTCATCCTACACGTGTGTAATTTGGGAATCCAAGCTGTTGACATGTCACATTCCCACCCCTATGCCTAAGCATTGCTCTATTATTATTCTACGGCTCTATTACTGAGCAAGACTGCATTATCACTGTCTAGTGATGAGGATTTCTCTCCTACCAGGCTGTAAGCTCCTTGGAGGCAACGGTTTTGCATGCTTCACCTCTGAAGCTTTGGCACGGCACGTGTCCTGGCCAACAGCAGGACCGGTGGGCATTTGCTGTGAGTGAATGAAGGATCATCCTGCATCAGCCCCATCCTGGGGTAGGTAGTTCAGCCCTCCCGCCTTGCAGGGACAGCCCGGATCTTCCCCCTTCCCCATTATCCAGAATTCCAGTCATCTGCATTCGGGGGGGGCAGCTGAGCAAGCTGGTTCCTGCCCACACTGGAAAGTTTCTCTGTCCAAACCAGACTCTCCAAGCCAAGGGGCAAGTCCAAGATCACAAATGCAGCAGAGCCAGGCAGGCTCCTGGGATTAAGGCACAAACAAGCCCTGTTCTCAGCCTGACGGTAAATGATGCAGACATTCCTGATGATTTCTGCATTGTGAGTGACAAGGTCGTTAGCAGCAGATCTGGAGTCATGCTACCTAAAACCAGAGAGATGCTTGTCTGGGCCCCAGGACCTGGTGTTAAATGGTACCTCTGGGGGCCTTTCTCAAAAAGTCCTGCAGAAACCTCCTAGTTCCAAGGGACAGGTCAAAGCAGAGTTGGGTTTTGTTGTTCCTGCAAATGACTGACAACCTCCCACAGTTGATTAACTCTGTAGGAGGATAAGCCTTAACATCCAGCCCCTTTCTTTTCTACATACCCCAAATCACACTGTCTGGCTCATTTGTGGTGCACTTTGTTTCCAAGTGCAACCTGCTCCTTACCCCCTTTCCCACTGCTCCCCATCTCAGCAAACAGCACCACCGTCCACCGTCCACCATGCACACAATGAACCAGGCCAGACACCAGGGCATCCTCTTCCTCACCCCACCCCTGACTTTGTCACTCTCACCTGCAATGAACGAGTCACAACGTCATGCTAGTTCAGCCCCTGTCTACCTGCAGAATGTACCCTCTTTTCCCTACCCCACTGCCACATGGTCCACGGCAGCATAACCTCTCAGCTGGGTGGCTGCAGATGCTTCCTAATGGGTCCTCCTGCATCCTTTCTCTGCCCTGCAATGCAATCTCTTCAGAGCAAGCCCAGACCAGGTCACTCCTCTACTCAGCCTCTACCACGGCTGCCCCAGTGCCACAGATAAAATCTAAGATCCTTAACAAACTTTTCAATGTCCTTCATGATCTGCCTCCCTCAACTCCTTGAGCCTCAGCTCTCATCTCTTCCTGTCTTCCACCCACCCACTAGGCTCCAGCCCGACACAACTGCCCTCTCTGTTCCTGGAGTCCTCCCTGTAATCTTTGCACAGACGATTTCCTCTGAGTCTCCAAGGCAAAGCGAGGACACGGGCTCAGAGAGGTGAAGTAATGTGCTCAGGCTCAGGGCATTTCCCACCACGTCAGGCTGCTTCCCCGAGGGTCTCCCCTGTCATACTCTATTGTCATAGTCTATTTCCAAGTCAGCCTCCCCCGTCAGACTAAGATCTGCTCCCATGTATCCCAGAGCCTCGCCTAAGGCTGGCACCAGCACAGCTCAAGAATCAACAAGGGAAGAAACCAGTGAATCACAAGCATGCACACGTGTGTGACACATACACACACATGCGCACACATGTTCCCACAGAGCTGGCTAAGAGTGCAAATGCTGCCATCTATGGGCAAGAAGAGCATTACACTCCCCAAGATTTGGACATAAGGAGCCCCAGAATTTTCAAACTTGGTTGGGTTTAGAATCAGCCCTAGCTAACTCCAAGTTGATCTGTTTTCCATTTTGGACCTGGAGGCTGCACCAGCTTAAAAACAAGGTCCACAAACCACTGACTATAGTTCACCGCCCACAGGCTCCAGATGGAGTCACGAGAGAGGTTTCATTCCAGCACTCATGATCTCAGCCCAGGGCTCTCGCTCGGTGCCTGTCTGCTGAGTTGTATCTCAGAGAATAGGAAGAGGAGGCACCTTCTCATAGAGGTGGGGAAAGGCTGGCCTTTGGGTAGAGAGCCTGCCACTAGTGAAAGCGTGCAAGCCCCCAGGGAACCCCATCTGTCTGGGTGGCTAAAAAGGAAATTTCTGCTTTGGGGGTGGGGTGGGGAGAGACTGGAACAGTTATTTTGGTTTTCTGGGGTTTTTTCTCCTAAAAGACTTCTCCCAGCTCACTCCCAGGGGAAGACCTTCAGACTTGGCAGGAGAAACATGACATCTGTCCATTCATGCCTTAAGGGTTCAAATGGCCACCCCCAGTAAGAATAGTTATCATTTGCTATGCACCTTCCAAGTGTCAAACTCTATAGGCATCAAGTCTCATCCTCATGATAACTCTGCCAGGCAGATATCAGGGTCCCCATTTTGCAAAGCAAGGACACAGGCTCAGAGAGGTGAAGTAATGTGCTCAGGGTCACACAGCTAAGATGTCTAGCTACCTCCCACCACGTTAGGCTGCTTCCCCTACGTCTTGATCTCACTCAATTTCAAGCTCTAAGGCTAGGCCTCTTACTCACTAGAGAAAAACACAAAGTGATGGGTGCTCTAGATCAGGGGTCAGCAAATTTTTTCTGCAAATGGCCAGGCAGTAAATATTTCAGGCTTTGCAGGCCACATATCCTCTCTGTTGCCTATTCTTCCTTGTTTGTTTGGTTTGGTTTGGTTTGGTTCTGTTTTTTGTTTGGGTTTTTTTTTTTTTGTATGTATGTATTTTTGTTTTGTTTTGGTTGGTTCTAAGACAGGGTCTTGCTCTGTCGCTCTGGCTAGAGTGCAGTGGCATCATCATAGCTCACTGCAACCTCAAACTCCTAGACTCAAGCGATCCTCCCACCTCAGCCTCCCAAAGTGCTAGGATTCCAGGCATGAGCCACTACCACTACATCTGGCCTTGTTTTTGTTTTAATAACCCTTTAAAACTATAAAAACCATTCTTAGCTCAGGGGCATACAGAAACAGACTGAGGCCTTCCCAGGGCTGTAGTTTGCATCCATAGATACACAGAGAATGATGCTTATAATCTTAAGTATAAAACCTTCTGGTAGAAATGTTTATCTAAGTCAAATGCTAGGTTTTTGGGCTATATTCCTCCCCCTTCAGATAGCTTCCCACTGAGTCATTCTCTCCTAAGGAAGGGCCCTACTTGTTCCACAATTAGGCAGCAAAGTATTTCAAGGGCTGTTCAGATTCTGAAAACTCATAGCTGTAGACCATATAGATATTAATAGGTCAGATATCAAAGATAAGACATTGAGAAAAAAAATCTGGGCCAGGCACAGTGGCTCACGCCTGTAATCCCAGCACTTTGGGAGGCCAAGGCAGGAAGATCACTTGAGCTCAGGAGTGCAAGGTTACTGTGAGCTATGACCAGGCCACTGCACTCCAGCCTGGGCAACAAAGCAAGACCCTATTTCAAAAAAATAAAGTAAAATAAAAAATAAGAAAAGATCTGGGCTCTAGGCTGGATCCTGTTACTATTACTGGCTCTTTGGCCCTGAACCAGGCATTTATCTCTTAACTCCCTTATCTCTTAAGTATGGATTCTAAATTGATAACTGATTGATTTCAAATTTTATAACTCAAAGCATGATCCCTGGACCAGCAACACTGGCACCTCCTGAGAGCTCACTGGAAATGCAGAGTCTCAGGCCTCACTCTAGGCCTACGGAACCACAATCTGCCTTTGCACAGAATGCAGGTGATTTGTGTGCACAGCAAGTTTGAGATGCTCTAGAACATTTTTTACATCATAGTATTAAGTCTCTTACCTAACACCTGTACCAGTGACTTAATAAAAGCACTCTACTCTAGGACCAATTGACACACCAAGACCTCTCATTGGATCTTACAATAAAACCTTAAAGAGATACATAAGTAGAGCTGAGGGAAGAGGAGAGGGTGCCATTCCCCATTTCATGGAGTGGGAGAGGACAAGTTAGGGAGAGAAATGACTTACCCAAGACCACACAGCCAAGACAAACTAGGGGTATGACCATGGTCAAGTTCCTTAATCTTCCTGGGCCTTAGGTTTGATAATAACAGAAATAATTTGGTTTAGAACAGTACTGTTGAAACCTCACAAGTGGTGGCGTAGCAATCAGAGGGCTTGCTGTGTGCTTTGGGGAATTCACTTGTTCTCTCTGGGTGTGAGTATCCCTGGCCATGAAGTGAGGGGGTGGGGCCAGGTGACTCCTCAGGTCCTGCTATAAAAGAGTCTGGAAGCTTTGTTTTGAGGTGTGGAGGCACCCTCTGCCTAGGGTCACCACTGTGACACCAAAGTCTCTGGGACTGGGAACATAGAGTCAAGTCCTTCAGTCTTAAATGTGGAGGCAGGAGTGACCCAGCGTGATCACCAGCCCTGCACCCCCTTGGGAGTCACCTCAGCTGGTCACTTAGAATATAGTCCATTTTACAGATGAGGAAACTGAGGCCTCAAAAGAGGCCAGGGCTTCTTACCAAAGCAAAGACTCTTTCCCTTCAGTTGAAAATGATGCAGGTCTACCCTGTATTAAGAAAACCCAACATATGAACGCACAGATGTGTGCAAATGATTGATTTGGAAATAATCGGTCTCTTTACAAATAGTGTGTTCTGTTTTACAAACAGATTCATTACAAAGAAGATTCATCCCAGGCTTTGATCACAAGGCCCCTGGTCCATGCTTCTCACACTTGAATTTACACACGAATCCCACAGGGATCTTGTGAAATGCAGATTCGGCTTCAGCAGGGCTAGAGTGGAGAGGGTTGCCAGACAAAATACAGGATGCCCAGTTAAACTTGGACTTCAGATAGACAATGAAATTTTTTAGTATAAGTATGCCCCAAATATTCCAGGGGGCATACAAATACTAAGCAATTACTCATTACTTATCGGAAATTCAAGTTTAACTGGCATCCTGTTTTTTTCTTATTTGCTAAATATGGCAACCCTAAAGGCAGAGCCTGAAATTCCACATTTCTAAAATGCTCTCAGATGAAGTCCTAGTACATTTAAAATACAGTTTAAATCTATGAAAACTGAATTTTTTGCAACCATGAATTTGAATGGTCTTTTTTTAAGACCACCAAAAAGCCTGGGCAGGCAGTTCCTACCTTCTAAAAGAATATAGAACGAAGGCAGGCGACCACCACGCTCTCCAAGAGAAACAGAGATGACATGGGGGGAGGGGAGCTGTGAGGGGGGCAGGATACCAGGCTTGCCCACAAAAAAAGCCTGTTTAACCTCCTGAATGACACAGTTCAACGGGACTACCACTTCCTGAACTGAAGCTCAGAAAGCCAAGAACACACTGCTAGTTCTTCTCTGAGTCCATAAAAATGGGAATGATCTGTCCCTACCTGCTTACTTCCCAGGGCAGTTTGGAGTCAGATGAGATAATAAAAACTCCCCACACCTGAATGATCACACT
Organism: Mirza zaza; assembly: GCA_008750895.1. Taxonomy (NCBI): domain Eukaryota; kingdom Metazoa; phylum Chordata; class Mammalia; order Primates; family Cheirogaleidae; genus Mirza; species Mirza zaza. Next base: position 5,090 of record VSMD01117376.1, on the reverse strand, counting down.
TGCCAAGCACCATGTTGGACACTTTGCAGAACCCTACAAAGTTAGTGCTGAAGTCCTAACTTTACAGATGAGGAAACCAAAGCTCAGAGAGGTGATCCACTCCAGTTCTTATGACAAGAACAGAATAGAAACTGGAAGGAGAAGCAAGTTCTCAGCTTCATCAGCCTGGGACCTTAACTTGATACCTTTTATTGCTGCTGAACTGTGCAAATGTATTTTTGCTAAATGAATGAATGAAGTGTGAAGTTTTAGGAAAATGGTCCCTGCACTCTCTGTTAGAACAGCTGTACTTTTTACAACCAGCTTCAGATGCTCCTTCATGAATGCTGCTACCTTCATGTGCAGCTGGTGGGAATAAGGACAACTACAACCTTTCTGGGCAGCAATTTTGCAAAATGCAGCCTGACAAAGATTCTTTGCTTGGCCAAATTGTAGACAGGCTTCTGAACCTTTCCCTAGACCCAAAGGTACACTTCCTTGTAAAATCCAGTTTTTACAAAAGAATCCTGCTAAAGCAGTTTAGCCCATCCTTAATATCTGATCATCCTTGATATCTGATCAGGCTCCTCATCTTCCACCATCCCCCCAGGTGATGTCTGAGCACCCCGGCCTGCCTTCAGCAAAGATTCTGTTAGGTCAATTTAGCCAGAATCCCCTTTACTCCTTAATGATGTTTCCTCTTAGTGATTTTCCATCCACTGACCCCCACACTGCTCCTTGGCTATAAACTCCAGCTTGCCCATGCTGTATTTGGAGTTGAGCCCAATTTCTCTCCCCGACTGCAAGACACCATTGCCGTGGTTCCTATACCTATTGCAATGGTCCCAAATAAAGTCTTCCTTACCAGGCTTCAACAAGTATTATTGAATAATTGTTTTTTAATAAGCAAAAGCTGTAAAATGTGTCATTTTTGACCCAGGAACTCCATTTCTAGGGCCCTCTTCAAGGAAATAATGAAAAAAGGACACAAAGAAATTATGCAGTAGGATGTTCACTGCAGTATTATTTATAAACAGCCTAAATATTTAATAACAGAGGATTGTTAAGAGAACACCAAAGACAGAAAAATGACCTTGCTGGGCAAGAGTGATGAAAAAATCAGGTCAGCATATATCGCTTTCATTTTAAAAGAGTAAAACTTATTTTTTATAAATAAAATGCATTATTTCTGCTGGGAATAGAGGCTCACACCTGTAATCCTAGAACTCTGAGAGGCTGAGGCAGGAGGATCGCTCGAGGTCAGGAGTTTGAGACCAGTCTGAGCAAGAGCAAGACCCCGTCTCTAGCAAAAATAAAAAGAAATTAGCCAAACAACTAAAAATATATAGAAAAAGTTAGCCGGGCATGGTGGTGCATGCCTGCAGTCCCAGCTACTTGGGAACCTGAGGCAGGAGGATCACTTTGAGCCCAGGAGTTTGAGGTTGCTATGAGCTAGGCTGATGCCACAGCACTCTAGCCCAGGCAAATAGTGAGATTCTGTATCAAAAATAAAAAATGTATTATTTCACTTTTTTAATCCCCTGGCCTATTGGAGAAAAAAGATTTTAAGTAGATTAAACCATACATTTATCTACTTAAGGTATAATATACTTTTAAAACTCTTTAAAAATTAAATTTAAGAAGAGTCCTTAATAACATGAGAAAATATTTATGCTATAATGTTGAAGAAAAACAAAAAGTCAGAATAGAAAATTATAAATGCAGGATGATGGCAATTATGTGGGGGTAAAAAAATGCACTGAAAATATCAGGAAGGAAACGCACCCACATGTTAGCAGTGATTATCTCTGGTCACTTATGGACAGTTCTTATTTTTTATACTTTTTTTATTTCCTAAATTTTCTCTCGAAAGGGTAATAGAAATAACAAGAGTTAAAAAAAACAAAAAGGGTCCTTGGAGGAGGGGAGAAAAAGTACATAGGACACCCACACCACTAAGGCATGCCCAGAAATTTAACTGCTATTTACTGAGAACAAACCAAGAGCCCAGCCCAGCCACAGCCTCTGCAGCAGGGACAGTAAGGGCCAAGCCCCACCCCAAAGGCTCACACATACAGAGTATATATCCTTTGCTTAGCAAATAAGTCTGAGCCACATAATATTCCCGTTGAGGTTGGAAGGTAACAGGACTGTTTGCTTAACCAGTTCAGCGGAATAAATGAATCCACTGCCACTGCTGTGACTCTTTCATCAGAGTTCCCTGTGAAGCTCTGTGACTCAAACCCTTTTGGGATCCCCCTTGGGAAGAATGGGTTTCAGGGATACTTTATAGTCCAGGAAGAAAACTGTCCTCATCCCTTCATCCAAGCATTGAATGCAAGCGGTGCAAAGGCTCCTGGAAGCAGAACAAGCAAGGCACCAGGGAGGAGCAGGAGGGCCTAGAAAGAAACCTGACTGGCCATGTGGCCCTTGGGGACTCCTGGACAAGGGAGCTCATGTCTCCAGGCCTCGCTGTGCTTGTCTGTAAAATGGGTCACATAATGACAACCCCAGGGCTACTCTGAGACCCAAAGAAGAGGAAGTATAAGTTGTTTCGTTTCTCTAGGCTGAGCCTCAGTTTCCTTATCTGTAAAACAGAGTCAATATCTCCTCCCTCATAGGGCTGTTAAAGATTAAACAAGACAGTGAAAACAAAAGGTGAACACACACAGTGAACACGCCACATACAGTAGCCACTATTATTATTGCTCATAGAACAGGGACTAGGATACATACATGCATCCTAGGCCTCAACTTCCTTATCTGCAAAATGGGGCAACCAATTCAGTCTGACAAGAGCAAATTCAAGAGAAGTAGCTGAGTCACCAGCTGCACTGCTGTGGGCTCATTTTGTGTCACAGATATGCAGGTCCTGTGTTCACACGTTCATGCGCTGAACACAAAGCCCTCCGACAGTCAGAGCTGGGTGAGCCTGACATTATGCTGTCCACCCCAATGTGCAGAACAGACACTGGGGCCCAGAGAAAGGCCTGCATTAGTCCAAGTCACTTTGTCAGTGGCAAAGCCAGGACCCAAGCCTGGGCCTTCAGTGCCCAGCCTTGCCCACCACACCCCTGCTTTTCCCTGCCCAACCCTTAAATTGCTGATGTGGTTGCAGGCAGGGCAGGGAAGAGCCGGCATATGGCAGGGGAGGGAGGGAGGGAGGGGGAGCTGGCGGGCAGCAGGAACTGAGCCTGCCTGTGGTCTCCAACCTCACAGACCACATCAGGCTGAAATATGACACAGGCTCGCTCAATTGAAAGCCAGGAGGTATTTTTACTTAACATCCCCCGGCAGCCTAAACACTGGTCTCTACTTTTCCCTCCCCCTCAAAATGCATAACCCCTGGGACCTTCTTTTGCCTGCTTCTGCCAGCATTTTTCAGGGAGTAGCCATGGGACAGGGGGTGGGTTACCCTCTTTTCCTGGCTTACCCAGATAGATTTCCAGAGCATGGGCTCAACTGGTGAAAAGGAAGGACCGGTCCTGGCTAGGCTCCCAACTGACCAAATGACCTTGCTGGGCAAGTCATGTGTCGCCTTAGAGCCTTGGTTCCCTGAAATGGAGAGGAGACTCACCTACACTCAAGGACCCTGTGGATGGTACAGGAAAGTATGAGTTTACAAACAGCCCTGGGAGGCCCCTCCAGGCCTCTCCGCTGCAGGGCTGAGCTCCCCACACTGTGCACACTGACCCCCATCCCTCATGACAGCCACAGCAAAACTCCCCCACCAGCTCTCATAATTCAGGACTATACAGAACCTTCAGGAGAATGTTTAGTGCAGTATTTAAGGGCTACAGCTCTGTGGACAGACCTCCGGAATCCTGGCACAGTCACCTAATAGTCACACATCCCAAGGCACGTTATTTAGCCTCTAAGCCTTAGTTTCTTCACCTGAAAAAATAGGATAGTTGTGCATAGTCCATGAAGGATTTAATGTTGCTGTGTTCGGTATATTAAAAGGCAGCTTTTTATTATTACCATGCAGACCATTTTACAGATGAGGAAACTGAGGCCCAGAGAGACAGGACTTGCCCAAGGTCGAAGAACCAAAACTGCAGTTCTACTCCCAAGTCAGTGCTTCTAACTTGTCTCATACCTGTGACTCCTAATCAGCAAGAATACACCCTTACAGGCTGTAGACATAGGCTGTAAAAGTTTTCTTGAAGAAAACCCCAGACCAAAGCCTCAGCAAAGTACTATAGACCAAGCAGAAACCATCTCTATGATCCTGGAACATCTCGCAAAAGACCCAAACTACTCACATGGAGTAGGGAGAAGTCACCTACTGGCACCGGATGGCTAAGAAGAGTGAAGTTGTCCAGACAACATCTTGCTTGCGACAGCTCGGCAGAAGTACAAACACCACTGTGAACAGTGGCTACCTCTGGGGAGACAGGAGGGTTTAAAGCAGGCGTCCTCAAACTACAGCCTGCGGGCCATTTATCCGCCCGCCAGGTGTTTTTGCCGCAGCTGCCAGTCCTGCTTAGCAGCCGACTGGTCCCGGTCCCCAGTGTGCATGTGTGGAATGTGCACCACACTCTCCAACGGCCCTCCAACGGTCTGAGGGACAGTGAACTGGCCCCCTGTTTAAAAAGTTTGACGACCCCTTTTTTAAAGAGTTGAAGGTGCCTCTTCTCTATGTTTGAATCCTTAAAAATATTTTGTTTGTTTTAAAAATAATAAAAAAGAAAAAAATCACTCTGAAAAACTTAGTCTTGTCCGGTAGCTGTAATAATGTAGTGGCCATATGCAGCAGCTTATAAGCCTGTCGTCTGATTTCAGATGAAATGTATAGCAGGTTCTGAGACCTTCGGACGGGCTTCTAGAATCTGCCACTGTGATCCATCCCAGTGGCCATGGCTCTGGTTCAGACCCGCGCTCTATTTCACATGAACCGGGCAGTAGCCTCCTCAGGGGCTTCCCTGCCTCCACGTCAGCCCCTTCCGATGCACCCGCTCCACCAGCCACCAGATTCAAGAGAGTTTTGGTTTTTTTTATCATTGGTCTGGTCAAAAGCCTTTCTCAGCTCCTCATTGCCTTCAGGATGAGGTCCAAGCTCTTAGCCTACAACCTAGTTCCGTCTTCATTTACAATCTCAATTCCCACCA
>VSMD01117373.1:0-28850 GCA_008750895.1 Mirza zaza | reverse complement strand
CAACGCGGCCTTCAGTGCTGGCGGCGGCTCTTTGAGCGCACACGCTCGCTGACCTTTCCATCAAAGAGAGGCCCGCGCAGGCGACAGCCGGCTCTGCAGGCGGAGAGCCAGACAGTCCGAGGCGCAGGACAGGTGCGGGCGCTTAATTGGGCCAGGAGGGACTGCGGGTTATACAGTGACCTTTTCATTGGGGAATGGTTTTGACCTCAAGAATAGCGGCAGCTTCAAGTAAGGCTGCAGCACTCGGCGAGAGATGAGAGGAGACCGAAGTCCACGGAACAAGGGCAGGTGGATTTTACCTGCCTGCGACTGTCACCCACATCAGTCCCTCTCTTCCATTGGCTGGGGCCTTCTGAAGGGAAGGGTCACCTCGCCTGGTGTCAGGATGATACGGAACGTCGCATGCATAAAACACGAGTTATTTTAGATGAGAGAGAGACATAGAGGGAGAGAGAGAAAGAGAAAGATAGAGGGAGAAAGAGAGGGAGAGGGAGAGAGGGAGAGAGAGACACAGGAAAGGAGTGTGTGCACAAGTTTGGGCATACTAAGTTTCCAGTAACTTCCAAGAAATAGCGACACATCCAAAGTGTCATCATCCCAGTGGCCGACTGAGAGGGGCCCCAGCGTGCAGGAGAGACGGGGCGGGGGCAGGGCAGAACAGCGGCTGCGCTGTCTTATTTGCTAAAACCAAGGGCAGCCACAGCCCAATGGTCTTGTTAATCGATTTTTTTTTTCCCTTCAAAAAGGCAGTGAAAAACCCAACCATCTAGTTTTAAAACAGATTCATTTGCCATAGAGTTTTTTTTTTAAACATTTTCAAAAGCTGGATTAAAATCTGACAGCATAGAGATTTTTGAAATAGTTTTTTTGTTGTTGTTGTTGATTTTTCATTTTCAAGAGAGAAAATTCTTAACATGTTGGCCTTGGAAAGCAAAACTCATTTTCTAGAACAAAAGAGCTTTCTCTGTAACAGCAGCATTCACGCTTAGTAACCACCAGGATATTTATTTATTCAGAAGGAGTTCTGGCTGCCAGTTCGGAGCCGGGCGCGGGGCCAGGTCCGGGCAGGGAGGGACGGGGCGGGCGGTGTGGCCTGGCCTCCCCTCGCCAGGGGCTCACGGCGCGGGAGGCGAGAGACGAGACTTCAGTCAGCACGCGTGCACATGAACGCATCATTAAAACAGCTCCCTCCAGGCGGGGCTTATAGGGTTATGTTGCATGTCCACATGGGCGGCCAGAGCCAGGGTAGCCTTCCGGCTCCAGGGCCACGTCACATGTGACAGGTGAGCAGAGGGATAGAATCTGCAGGGGAGAGTCAAGTTCAAGGCAGCAGGAAAGGAGCTGGTGCGACAAAGAGAGGACCCCCTGGGTCCATGCATTAGGGGGTGGGTGCTGAGGCCAGGAGGCTGCGTAGACACCCAGCGTCTATACTCAACATCTGGTCGGGGACAGCAAAGGCAGAGAGATGGGGAGGCCACCCACGAGCTGGGCCACGCGGTTTCCATCCGTGCTGAAGTAAGACCCCGCCGTGCACCAGGGGCTTCGAGCCTGAAACAGCAAAGGCAGGGAATGAAGCAGGAGGTGGGTTCTTTTTAAAAGGCTCTGCAGCCCTGAGACTGTACAGAAGTGATGCATTTGGTATGAAAGTCCGACCGAAAGCCCTAGGTCGTCAGTGTGGAGCGTCCCCATAAATCACCCCAAAGACTGCCTGGCCCAACTCTGCTCCCTCTAGTGGGATCCTGCTTCCAAGTAGATGAAAATAATATGCCCCTATTCCACACGTTCTTTTCATAAATTATAGAGCCACATGTCTGTGTCTCAGTTCGGCCAGGCTGAAGGCTTCCCTGAGATCTAATGTATGAAGCTGCAGCTCTCATTCTCCTGCAGTTCCTTCAAAATTTATTTCCCAGCTCAATGTACTGTCTGTCTTTTTTGCTCAGGTTGGCAACATAATGTTTTCGTATCCCCAGTGGGGGAGATCGACACTGAGGGGTGGAGGGCCTTTGCTCTCACGCTGAGGACTGACGTTCTACAAGCTTCCGGTTCGAGATTCCATCCACCAGGCGATGCCGCGGTTGGCTACTCTGAGCAAAGTCGTGTGATGGGTGCACGGAAGCTGTTTAACCAAGGCTGGCATCTGTGTATAAACAGCCAAGCAGAGCCTAAAAGGAGGCAGGAGGAGGGAGCCTGGAAAGTTTGGAAGGAGCGTGTGTGTGCACATGCGTGTGCATGTGTGTGCACACGCGTGTGTCCTTTGGCTACTTCAAGCAGTGATTCCCAAACTTGACTACTTACCAGAACCACGTGGAAAGGTTTCAGGGCCACGCATTCACTGTCCTTGACCTTGGGGCTCCTGAGACGAGGTCCAGGTAGTCTTTGCAATCCTTGGTCTGGTGGCTGGTCTTGTTGGGGCACTACTGTCCCTGGAGAATCCGTGGGGCCAGGAGCCATAGTCTCAGGGCCACCTGTCAGGAGATGACGGAAGGTGTGCCCAGGCCAGAGAGCCGGTGAAGCTCGCCTGCAAAACCACATGCGGGGCCCTGTGGGGGCTGCCGCCTCCGGGAGACCTCGGCCTCCACTTTGAGGCTCTAGGTGCTCCAAAGCCCCACAAGACAGATGTTCCCTGGGGAGGGTGTGTTCTGCTCCTCAGAAATCACAGGTTTCTCCCAGGATGGGCAAGCAGGCTTCCCTTCCTCCAGACCAGGGGTCCTCAAACATTTTAGACAGGGGGCCAATTCACTGTCCCTCAGACCATTGGAGGGCCGGACTATAGTTTTAAAAAAAACTATGAACAAATTCCTATGCACATTGCACATATCTTATTTTGAAGTAAAAAAAACAAACGTGCAAAAACACCCGCATGTGGCCCTCGGGCCGTAGTTTGAGGACGCCTGCTCCAGACTGTGATATGTCACAGGTGGCGCAATGGTCCCAGCTCCTGACCTTGGCCTTCCTCTTCCTCCTCCTCCTCCTTGGCTTCCCACTTCTAACTACCTGGGGAACCTTGAGGGCCCCTGCCTGGCCTTCACAGGTGTGACACTGGGGAGTGAGAGGGTAAGGAGTGGGCTGCCTTTGTCAGCTTGCAAGTGATTCTCGTGGTCAGGAGAGTTTATACACACATGCACGTATACAATGCACATCATACATGCATGTAATATGTGCAATGCTCATTTCTGTTGCTCTGTGAGATGAGTTATTTTATAGTAACTCATCTATCAAACTTCCCATTGGAAGGGGCTTGTCTGTAGACAGACCCCATGTCAAGTGGCCGTAAGTTAAGAAGACTTGTTCCCACCGGAAGCCACAGGAGAGGCCCCGTCCTGCTACTTTGTGTCCACGCTCCTGTCCGTGCTGTGTGGCCGAGGGCTCCTGGCCGGTGCCCACTTGGGGACGTGTGGCCTTTCACCCACTCTCCAAGCTGGACCCGCCGAGGAGGGACTCAGTGTGGGACGCAGTGCAGGGCAGGAGGGCAGAGGAAAGCCGGGGTGAGGAGACGAGAGGGTTGCCGTGCTGGGGTCAGGGGGTCTGCCTGCACAGGGAGAAGAGGGGTGTCAGGGGCGCCGGAATCTTCTTGCCAGACAGTTAACTCCCTCCCCGGGGGAGAGGGTGCCGAAGCTCCTGGGGTCTGTTGAGGGTCCGCTCTGATGCCTTGAAAACCCTTCAGAGCCTCTTGCGGTTGGGGTGGAGCCCAGGCTGCCCAGGGCCGGGCAGGGGCCTCTGGCCAGACGGAAGCGAGTCCCCTTCCCCGAGCTGGCCCGGCTGTGACAGCTCACAGGGCTCAAGTGGAGGGGCTGCTCCCCTCTCCTGTCCAAATCGTGAGGCTCCAAACCCTCGTCCCTGCAGCTCAGGGTACAAGCAGGCTGGGGTCTGGAGAGGGAGCAGGAATGTCAGCCGAAGGGAAGGGAAACGCAGCTCCTGGGAAAAGCAGGAGGGACAGGGGCCGGCGGGTGGCGTGGTCAGAGCCCCTCGTTCGTAGAGACAAACCACCTTCCCATGGACAACGGAAAGGCATTTCCATGTGTGTCGATCCTGTACGCCTTGAGAAAAACGCACCACGGCCTCCCTGTAATGGTCTTTGTCCCTCTGACTTTTTTTTACTTTTGCTTTTTCTTTAATCCGGCACTTCCTCCCGTCTCTGGCAGAGCGGGGAGCAGTGACAGCAGAGCGCGCTGTCCCCCTCTGCGCCACGAGGTGGCGCCTGGCGCCCTCCGATGCCGGCCGGGGCTTCAGACAGGTGAGTGGCTCTCATTGGCTCTCGGCAGGCGTGATGCCACCAGGCAGCTCTTTTTAAGAGAAAAGCCAGGACCGGTGCAGCAGCGACCCCTGAGCAGTGCTCTCTGTGCCTGGCGAGCAGCGGGACCCAGCTGTTGAGTTTGAGCCAACATGAGCGAGGTGAGCGACCCTGCGCTTGCAGAGGCAAACTTGGGAGAGAGGGCTGCACGGGCGGGTGGTCTCAGAACCTGCGGGGCTGGAGACCAGATGAATCCTGTCATTATTTGCTCGCAGGACGGATGCTAGTGATACGTTGGCGTGAATGGCAAGTGCAGAAATGCACCCGAATAGCAAGTGCAACTTTTAACATTAGCCTGAGAAAGAGAAAGGGATTCATTGTTTGCTGCTGATCTAATTTGTGACTTTGAAAAGTGCTTCTGGGTTTTAGACCTCAGAGGAGAAAGCCAATTGTTTTAGTCTCTCCTGAAGATTTGTGCTCCTTCCAGCACCCGGTGTCTTCAGGCTTCCTCTGAGGACACCTTTCAGGATGTGAGCAGGCAGGTGGCCGTCTGCGGAGAGCAGGACCCTGGAGGGAAGGGGAAGGGGAAGGGGAGAGAGGGTTTGCAGTCAGTCGGGCGGCTTTTCGTGGCCTGGCCGTGCAGAAGCGTCACCTGTACAAACTCCATCTGCAGTTAATCAGAGCAGGGGAAGAAATGCAAACACTAGCACCAACCGGGAGAAATCTGGGTGTAGAGATGGGTGTCTCTCAGTTGCGAGGTGGTGTTGGCAAAAGAGGAGCCACAATTTCAAATCAAAAGTCCCTTCTCTGAATTTGTTTATACAGAATACGTTTTGTTGGGGAAAACTGGCAGCTCATTTATTTTCTTTCTCTTCTGAGGTAGATGTGGGGTTACCTACCACCATCCTCTCATTCAACTCCACGACCGAGCCAAATACATTTTTATTTCCTCTTCGTTGGCACTTCAAATAATTACTTTTAAAAATCTTTTATCTTCTCTGTCTTTTTTATTTCTCTTTTGACAGATGGGTGATCTTTTTTTGGAAGTCTAGAGTAAAATTAATAGCTTAGAAATAAAATGCCTCCTCACTGCTTTTATCTCTCTGACGGGTGACTTTTGGTATAAACACGGCAGGAGGAAGGGCAAAGCGCTATAAAACTTAGGGACGAGATTTGGGACGGAGCCCAGGGCTTGAGGTGGGAAGAAGGAGAATGTGGGGCGGAAGACGGGAAGTTTCCTGACAGCACCACGGGCGGAAACTGCACTGGCAGGGACATTTGCCTAATGGTCTCCGTGCTGACGTGGTGCCCAGCGCCCTGAACACCTGTCACCACCTTTCAGCCTCCCGACAACTCTGTGCAGTAGGCTGCATTAATATTCCCAGTTGACAGATGGGGAAACTGAGGCACAGAGCCATGCACTAACTGGTTCAAGGTCACCAGCTAGTGAGCAGCAGAGCCAGGACTTGGGTTGCAATGCTGGGCGATCAGCCGCCAGGTGGATCTTGACGTCCAGATGTGCTTGGGATTTTTCTGAACAGCTGGGCGCCGGAGAGGGGGCAGGGAGAGAGTGGGGGGCAAGGAGAAGGAAGCTGAGCTATAGGGTGCTGAGGACGAGGCCTCCGTTTCTCACATGCCTGGGTGGGGGGGCTTTCTGCTGGACGCTGCAGAGGTTCCAGAAGCTGCTGTGTTTGTGTCGGCTCACCTTGCTTGCAACAGGAAGGGATGGCCTTGGAAGTGGTTTTCCTTTATGTACAACTTAACAGTTCCCTATAGAAGATGGACTTGGGAACCAGCATAGCCCTGGGGGCCCCCTTTCTTGGGTCCAGGTAGCTTCCTGGGATCCTGGCCCAGTGACCCATCTCTCGCTGAGGCTCCTGTGCAGCGGTGCTTGTGACCTTTCCAGGCTGCTCAGCTGGGTCGGGTTCACTTCAGGGAGAGAGCGTGTCCCAGAGCTCACCCATGATTAGGGTCACAGCCTCGTTCCTGCTGAACGTGTAATTAGGGCAGGAGTTGAACACGTGTGCAGGCTACGGCAAAGAGCTCTCGCCTTAGTTCCTTTAATGAGCACAAAAGCCCACAAGATGCAGGTCCCTCCCCGTGGCTCTCTTCCCGTGGCTCCCTCCCGTGGCTCCCTCCTGCACCGTCTCCCTCTCGCATCACATGCGGCCTCCTTCTCCCCACCACTCCCGGCTGATCTCCAAGTCCCTGGGTGTGTGTTCCCAGGAGAGCAGGAATTTGTCCTTTGACTAAAGCTTAAATCTGCTTAAGACATTTAATAAACTGGAACAGAAGCTCCTTTCTAGGTGGAGAACTGAATTACCCTCCCGTCCCCAGCCCCTGAAAAGTTTTCTTTAGTTGGGTGAATTCAATGTGGCTTCTAGTTTTTTAAAAATAACTCTCAGGTGGGAACGGGTTTCAGATGATCACTCACTTTCTCGTGTGACTAATTACCAAGGGGGCCAGAGCAATGGATTTTGTCAGGCGTCCCTCTGACCTCAAGATGCATCTGGGTCTGGTGGCCAGGTAGCTCCTGCTGCCGTCTTCAGGGCTTAGCGCCCGCGGCGGCACCCCGAGCTCACCAGCTGCTCCTCCAGCCCGTGCGGGGGCCAGGCTGGGCAGAGAGGACCCCGGCGGCCCAGTGCTCCCTGGGGTGGGCTCTGCTCTGCCGCTGGGCCTCCCAGCCTTTAAGGGGAAGGCCTTGAGCTGGCTTTAAACTGGGCAACTTTGCAACTCGATGTCTCCTCCAGCCCCTGCAGCAACACGTTTTAGGGGGAATGGCGTGATTGAAAGGAGCGGTGAGGAAAGTCAAGTCCAAATTTAGGGCAATGTGAGAGAGTGGAGGTGGTCTGCGGGGGTGTCTCATTTACATTTCAGTATTAAAGCATGTCACATGTGCCTGGAGCAATGTATGAGATGAACTGGAAGATAATTTAGCAGGGATCCAAATGCAGGCTTAAGTATATTAGCCGGATCAGAAATCCTAACCTCCAAGGCCCGAGTTTACAAAATGCATTCTGTTCTCCCCCCGTTGGCTTCACCGTACACAGGAAAAAAGGCCCCCTTTGTTTAGTCATTTAAAAAAGAACCCCAGGAACAATGACAGTCAGTCCCATGTTTTCGTTTAGGTGCCTGTCTTTAAGTTGCCTTTCAAAAGAGCTCATTTAGGAGCGCAAGGAGCAAGATTCTAATGCATGAAGACAAACATCTGGAGAGTTAGTTTAAAACAGGACACACCAGCACCGTGCTTGGGAAGGGTGTGGGGAGATGTTCCCAGTTACGTAATCAATTGGCAGCTGTAATTGATTAGACTTGAGACCCCTTTGGGAAAAGTCTCCTCCTAACCCCAAATTTCACTATCATGGGCTCTCGTCTTGCTTTGGCTTGGATGGGATGCAACTCAGTGCCAGGGGTGTGGGTCTTTCCTTCATGCAGCCTTTGCCACAGTGAAAGGCCTGTGCCATCAAAGGTATGGTCTGAATCACACCAAGGACATTCAAGGACAAATCTTCAGATACTCATGTCTGTCCTTAGCGCTGAGACAAAATATACTGTCTGTTTAATTTATTGTATGCATGAAAACATACAGGGATCTCTAAGGAAACAAGAAAACAGTGAATGATACCATTCGGGGCAGAGACTTCCAAGGGGAGGCTACACACACTTAAATCTTGGGGCAGAGGCATGAATTTTAAAACAATATTTGTCAATTGATCAAAAAATATCATGTGACATTGATTTGGAGCTTATGTATTTGTTAGCCGTCATGGTAACCCACTGGCAAGACAAAAGGTAAAATGAAACAGTCCTGAGATGAGAATGATTATAGTTTTGTACTTCTGATGATGTGATAGTAAACCAGAACAGATGCTAATGCATGGGCGGTTAGGTTTGTAAGGAACTGTGTATTCTAGACTAGTTGTGGAGCACAGAGTCTGAGGGTAGCTGCATAATATCTGGATTTTGCAACTGACCCAAATGCCTAGCAATAGGTCAAATGATAGTTCAATTTCTTATGCAATTTTAACTTCATTTGAGGGTGTACCTGCAGCAAAGATATAGAAAGATCCAGGAAGATCTATTTGGCTTTGTTGGACCCCACAATGCCAACACTCTCTGCTCTAACTGGGAATAGTAAGCTTAGACAGATACCAATTACAACTTGAGTTTGACTTTTCCTAACAAGGAAGAGGTCAAAATTAAGCATGAAAATGTGTTTTTTTGGGCTGATTACCGTAAAATTTGTTTCCCTGATCCTGTATTTCATTAACTAATGCTGTGGCTTTAAAAAGTTTCAGTTTTTCTCCTTTAAATTCTAAGAATGACAGAATGAAAGATGGTTTTTTTTTTTTTCAGAAAGAAAATAAATGACTCATAATTGATTTTATTAAAGGTTTAGTGGAGCAGTGAGATCAAGACGAAAGGAAAGCATGGGTTTTGTAATGGAAAGTCCCCTGAATTTATGATGAATGCATTCTCCTCCGCATTATTTTTTTAAAATTCCAATTTCTGCTCTTGGTGCTTCATGAGAGATGTTATCCTAGGTGGAAGACATCACAATTTGTCTGCGGTCCTGCTGTTCTTAGTCCACTTGGCACACTGTACTATCTGGCACGAAAATAATATATCATCAGCCCAAGCCTGGGGCTTCTCATTAATTCAGAATGACTTTCCAGAAAGGGCTTCATACTGGAGGAAAAGAAGGGTTTTAGGGGAGACACACAGGTTTCTATTTTATCCCACTGCTGTTTTTATAAAACACACCGTAAAGATCATGCTGTTAAGGTCTTGTAGGTTGCATGTTGTTGGTTAGAAGAGCCGTATCTAGACTGTGGATTTCCTGACAGTGACAATTCTATGTCATCCACGAGGCCTGGCTGCAGGTTTGGCACTTGGTGAATGTCCAGTTACTGAATGAATCAACAGCTTGTGGGGTGTGGCTTCATGAGTTAATGTCACCAGTGGTCTAAATGTTGAGACATTTAGGGTACACTCGGAGAGGACACGTTTTGTCTTTTGCTCTCCGCTCCTGGTTTGGAACTCAAGTTTGCCATTTCAATCCTTTTGAGTGGGAAATGCGTGTATTGTTACAGACGCAAAATAAATGCTCCTATGACAGTAAAAGAAAATGAGAAAAAATGGGAAGACTCTCAACAGAGAGAACTCTTGACATTTGGGAAAATGTCAGAGAGAATATGAGCACGGAGCGAGGGAGGTAGAATTCTAATATCCTGTGTTTCGGTGTTGTCTCCATTGAGACCATCTCGCTTCAGATAAGTTCAACGGGATTCAAACAAGAGGGATGGTAGCCAGGGAGGCAGAGCCTGAGGATACCTTGAAGAACGGAATAGAAAACCAATTTGAATGTGATTCGAGAAGAATAAGAAAGAGTCTAAGCAGATCTTTAGAAAGTTAGCTCCTACTTCCAAATGACAATCAGCCCAGTTGTAAATTCTGGCATATTGTTGAAGGTAAATTCTATCTAGCATACAGAAAACAAGCTGTGTATGTAAATATCTTAATGATCATTTAAAAATTAATTATTAATAATATGCATATATTATTAATGATTAAAATACGATTTTATTATTAATTTATATTTGAAGATTTAACTATTTTATCAATTTATATTTGAAACAGCAATATATGAGAACTCATATGCAAAGAGGAATTGATTCAAATTTGTTCTCCTGCGGAGAGAGAGATGGAATTGCATTATCTATGCCCCTGCACAGTCAGATAAGATCTCCACTTTCCTGTAAATGCCAGGCATAAGCTATTTACCATTCTTCTTCCAATCTTTGAAATGGAGTGAAGGATAAACAATGAATAAACATTTTCCATTCACTTGGGTATAGGTGCCTTTTGGGTAGAGACATGAAAATGTTTGATAGGTCATTGTTTCGTGCAGCAAACAAAGCCAGGTTGCTATACCTATCAATAGCTTAATCCTATAATCTCAACATCTTTTTCTGGGCTGTTTTACATAAAACAATTCAGCATGAGTTACACATTCCAGGCATCTATCTGCTTGTATCTGCCTTGCAAATAGCTCTAAATTTATGCTTAGAATCTCACTGAATCACTTCTCATTCCATTTCTGAAAGGGGAACGCTTGGCCGTATTTATGGCATTGCCGGTAGAGAAATCAATCACCCGCTAAACGCCATTATTCTGTATTTTACTCTTAACCTGCCATTTCATAAATAAAAGGAAGACAAATTAGACTCATAAAGCAGGAGGGTAATCATCCACAAATTCAACATCTGAGGGGAAGGAAGCAAAACGTGTGAACTGTTCAAACCATTCAAATGAGGCAATTTTCCTCGTAAAGGAGCTAGAATAGAGAGCAGGGAAGCCCCTTTCTCTGCGAGGCTTCTGCCCACAGTTTTAGGACAGTCTTGGACTTGGACAATACTAAAATGTCTCTAGCCATACACACATTGGACTTCTGCCCAGTAGTCTGAAAGATGTGTCTTTTGAACGTTAAATATTGTTTATGACTATTTGGTAGCTAAACTGGGATCTGGATTGGTTTGAGATTACACTATTTGTGGTATTACAATCCAAATCGGTTGTGAAGTGGCACGGCAGAAGAAATGTTCATCTGTCTCCGTAGCATAACACCTGTAGCTTGACCAATAATCTCATGAAGTGACTAGTTATTTTAATTTTAAATAACCCCTGAAAAGAGGACTCCAGAGGTTGGCAATACCCATTAACAGTTTGTCTTAATCAAATAAGAGTAAAAAATATAACAAGGAAGTATGTTGTTCTCCCTTTCCCAAAGATCTTTTTGTTTAAACAAATACAAGTATCTGTTCATCACATGGCTAAGTTCCAATATTGAGAAAACTAATTAAGAGATGGCACCTGTTTTAAAGTTCAAGACTCTTATATACAGCAGTCCCCTCAATCCTTGGGTGAGATATTCCAAGACCCCCATTAGAAGGTTGAAAGTGTGGATCGTCCCAAATCCAGTATAAAGTGTGTTTTTCCAATATGATAACTGAGAGGGCTCCTAATCCAGTAACAGGTGGGTAGTGCAGGCAGCGTGGATTCACTGGACTGAGGGACGATTCACGTCCCAGGCAGAACAGAGTGGGGCAGCAAGAAATTTCATCACGCTCCTCATGATGGCATGCAGTTGAACCCATACGAATTGTTTATTTCTGAAAGTTTCCATTTAATATCAGACTGTGGGCTGGGTGCGGTGGCTCACGCCTGTAATCCCAGCACTCTGGGAAGCTGAGGAGGGAGGATCATTTGAGCTCAGGAGTTGGAGACCAGCCTGAGCAAGAGCGAGGCCTCGTCTCTACTAAAAAAAATAGAAAGAAATTAGCTGGACAACTAAAAATATACAGAAAAAGTTAGCCGGGCATGGTGGTGCACGTCTGTAGTCCCAGCTACTTGGGAGGTTGAGGCGGGAGGATCGCTTGAGTCCAGGAGTTTGAGGTTGCTGTGAGCTAGGCTGATGCCATGGCACTCCAGCCCAGGCAACAGAGTGAGACTCTGTCTATAATAATAATAATAATAATAATAATAATAATAATATCAGACTGTGGTTAACTTCAGGTAATGGAAACCTTGGAAAGTGAAATCAAGGATTAAGGGGGACTACTGTATATCATTTCCTTTTTAAGTAACATTCACTGTTTCATTAGGGATTGTTAGAAAAATGTCACTTTTTTTTTCCTGGAGCCTGACAAAATAGCTAATTGTACTGAGGGTTTTCTTCTTCTGATTGCATTTCCTCACACTTTTTGGATGTGCACAGAAATTCCTGACGCCACGAGCTGTTCCCCTTTGGAGCCCAAGGGTGGCTGTGCTCGAGCCCTTCCTGCGGGCCCCCTGGGCTAACCTGCAGACAGGCACTGGCACTAGCTGGCCACATCCGAGATGGGAGACGGTGTGGAGCCCTCTTTTAAAAATCCCATCTCTGTATGAGCCGGAGAGTTTTAGATGAAATAGCAACAAGCAAAACTTCAAACCATTAAGCTTTAGCATTTTACTCTTAACGACCTGCCATTTCATAAATGAAAGGAAGACGAATTAGACTCATAAGCAGGAGGGTAATCTTCCACAAACTGAACGTCGGACGGGAAGTAAGCAAAATGTGGGAACTTTTCAAACCATTTGAATGAAGCGATATTCCTCGCAAAGGAACTAGAATAGAGAGCAGGGAAGCCCCTTTCTCTGCGAGGTTTCTGTTCTCAGTTTTAGGAAAGTCCTGGACTTGGACAAAACTAAAGTGTCTCTAGTCATATTGGTCTTTCCTGTCCACCAGAAGATAATGTCAGCATCATCTTCTCTTCCAAGCAACTAAAGGCGATTTGGCATGATTTTGTCCTCTTGCCTGGAGAAACCGTTGTCATCCGTTCTCTCCCCTTCTCTGACTTTTCCACAATTAGCTGTCATTTTTCTAATAATAACTGTCTGTTTCAGCATTTCAGGTTTTGGAGAACTGTCTTCTCTATCCTCCCCCAGATCCATGACAGAACAATGCAATGGTGTCCCCAGTGATCATGAGTATCAATACTCCTCAACAGTGGTCTCCAGAGTTTTTAATAGTGCACCCTAATAGAAAAAAATTTGATCATGTATGCACAACACATTTTTATTTATTTTAAAATTATAGGCTGGACATGGTGGCTCACGCCTGTAATCCAAGCACTCTGGGAGGCCGAGGCGGGAGGATTGCCTGAGGTCAGGAGTTTGAGACCAGCCTGAGAAAGAGTGAGACCCCATCTCTACTAAAAATAGGAAAAACTAGCCAGGGGTGGTGGGGCACACATGTAGTCCCAGCTACTCGGGAGGCTGAGGGAGGAGGATCCCTTGAGCCCAGGAGTTTGAGGTTGCTGTGAGCTAGGGTGATGCCACGACACTCTAGTCCGGGCAACAGAGCAAGACTCTGTCTCAAAATAAATAAATAAATTAATTAATTTAAATAAATAAATAAAAATAAAATAAAATTATGTATATGTGGTAATGTGTTAATATATTAAGAGTTACATGTTAATGAAAGGGCATGGAAATCTATACTTCAAATATTCTTTTTGATAACTGCACTTCGTTTTGAGTCTAATTTGACAGCTGTGTTTTTAAGCTTGTATTGGTGGTCATGAAGACATTCTAGTAATAGAAGAGTTGCTTAGCACTTCCATTGTTTCTTTGTTGCTTGTGCTGGCAGTATTTAGTATTATTTTGAACCTGTGGTTTTATGCAGGAATTCTTTTATCTTGGTAAAAAACACATAACATTTACTATCTTTTTTTTTTTTTTTTTTGAGAGTTGCCCAGGCTAGAGTGAGTGCCGTGGCGTCAGCCTAGCTCACAGCAACCTCAAACTTCTCAGTTCAAGCGATCCTCCTGCCTCAGCCTCCCAAGTAGCTGGGACTACAGGCATGCACCACCAGGCCTGGCTAATTTTTTCTCTATATATTAGTTGGCCAATTAATTTCTTTCTATTTATAGTAGAGACGGGGTCTCGCTCTTGCTCAGGCTGGTTTCGAACTCCTGACCTCGAGCAATCCGCCCGCCTTGGCCTCCCAGAGTGTTAGGATTACAGGCGTGAGCCACCGCGTCCGGCCAACATTTACCATCTTCACCTTTTTAAGTGCACGGTTCAGTAGTGTTAAGTATACTGACGTTGTTGTGAAACAGACCTTCTAAACTTTTCCATCTTGCAAAACTGAAACTGTCCCCATTAAACAACTGCTCCCCATTTCCCCTCCCCCAGCCACTGGCAACCACCATCCTACTTTCTACCTCTGTGAATCTGACTACTTTAGGGACCTCATATAAGTGGAATCATGCTGTAATTGTCTTTGTGACTGTCTCATTTTACCTAGCGTGTCTTCAAGGTTCATCTATGCTGTGGCATGTGGCAATGCAGGAAATTTCAAAAGGTGCGTACCTACTGTGGGAAGACTACTTAAAGGTAGATGGCATAATCTATACATCCTTTCCATGGAGCAGAAGAAGCTGCAATGCAGCACCCGGCAGCAATCTGAGAGCAACAACAGTGAGGGTGTCTGGGACAGTCACCTTGTGGGACTCCCACCCCTTCCTATCCACCAGAGATGATGTCAGTATCAATCCATTTATTAGCTATCAATAAAATCTAAGTTTTTAATTGATCTTAGATCCTAAACAGATATAAATAAAAATTCTAAAGTTTTCTTTGCCATGTGTGGCCATGACAGTGAAGCACCTACAACCCCAGAGGTGCCATTTACCCTGTGGGGCGTGTCAATGGCACCCCCTAGACTTGTGCTGTGCACAACCTGTGCAGCTGCATGTGGCTGCTCAGCCCCTCCCTGGGGTGCAGTCAGCCTGCCTAAGGACCATCAACCTAGAGAAAGACTGTCATTTCTATAGTCCCGCTTAGAATCCAGAAAATTGGAGGAGGCCATAGTTGTCATTTCATTCAAAGCAGTCATTTTAAAATATGGGACTGAGCGCCCAAAGATTAATCTTGTTCAAAATCACAGAGCTTCTCGAGGAAAAGCCAGTCTAGGTTTCACTTCCACATTTCCTATCCTATTAAATTTCTCATTTTCAGTTGGGTACAACCCAACTTCTTTTACACTTGTCCACTTGTCCAAATTCCACATAGAACTCAGACAAGAAATATACTAGAAATAACATTGTCCTGGATATTTTTATTAGTCTTGAGTGAAAAGAGAATAACACCAGAGATGCTGACAGAGCCATTCCTTTCTTCACCAGATCTTCAACTCTGTTTTTAGGGATTCTGATTTTCTTTCTGACTCCTCATGCTCCCATCCCAACCACACATAGAGAAGTTGATACATGTCGGTCTTGCTACTGCTGAGGAATATTTCATTAAGAGCTTTTTTGGCAAAGTTTTCTTCTGTCTCGCCTGGTAGAGTTTCCTTGACTTTGAGGTTACAACAATCATCGTTATGCCTTGCTGACTCCCCAGGGCTCTGTTTGAAAAGCAAAGAGCATTCTGAACTCCAAAGTATAAAACTCTTAGAAAATGTTTGCCCAGAGAATAGTGGCCCTTTCTATGGTCAAAACAATTACGTATATAATTAGTAATCACATATTTTGTCATTCATCCATCTTCCTTCCTTCCTTCCTTCCTTCCATTTCAGCATATTATGGGAGTCCAAATGTTTAGGTTATATATATTGCCTTTGCCCCACCTGAGTCAGAGCTTCAAGCATGTCCATCCCCCAGACAGTGCACACCACACCCATTGAATATACCATCCCCACCTCCTGCCTCCCACCTGCCTGACACCTGATGAATGTTACTACTATATGTGCACATAAGTGTTGATCAGTTAATACCAACTTGATGGTGAGTACATGTGGTGCTTGTTTTTCCATTCTTGTGATACTTCACTTACTAAATGAGCTCCAACTCCATCTATACAAGAAGTGCTATATCACCATTGCTTTTTGTGGCTGAATAGTACTCCATGGTATACATATACCACATTTTATTAATCCACTCATTATTGATGGGCATCTTTGAAATTGTAAATTGTGCTTCTATAAACATTCTAGTGCAGATGCTTTTTTATAGAATGTCTTTTGTTCTTTTGAGTAGATTCCCAGTAATGGGATTGCTAGATCAAATGATAGTTCTACTTGTAGCTGTTTGAGGTATCTCCATGTTACTTTCCACAGAGGTTGTACTAGTTCGCAGTCCCACCTGCAGTGTATGAGTGTTCCTATCTCTCCCTATCCATGTCAACATTTATTGTTTTGGGATTTTTTTTTTTTTGAGACAGAGTCTCACTTTGTTGCCCAGGCTAGAGTGAGTGCCGTGGCGTCAGCCTAGCTCACAGCAACCTCAAACTCCTGGGCTCAAGCAATCCTGCTGCCTCAGCCTCCCAAGTAGCTGGGACTACAGGCATATACCACCATGCCTGGCTAATTTTTTCCATATATATTAGTTGGCCAATTAATTTCTTTCTATTTTTTTAGTAGAGACAGGGTCTTGCTCTTGCTCAGGCTGGTTTCAAACTCCTGACCTTGAGCGATCCGCCTGCCTCGGCCTCCCCGAATGCTAGGATTACAGGCGTGAGCCACTGTGCCAGGCCGGGACTTTTTGATAAAGGCCATTCTCACTGGGGATAAATGATATCTCATAGTGGTTTTGATTTGCATTTCCCTGATGACTAAAGATGTTGAGCATTTTTTCATATATTTGTTGGCTATTAGTCTATCTTCTTTTGAAAAGTTTCTGTTCATGTCCTATGCTCACTTTTTGATAGGGTTGTTTGATTTTTTTCTTACTGATTTTCCTGAGTTCTATATAGATTCTAGTTATTAGCCCTTTATCGGATATGTAGCTTGTGAAAATTCTCTCCCATTCTGTAGGTTGTCTGTTTGCTCTCATGATAGTTTCCTTGACTGTATAGAAGCTTTTTAATTTGATCAGGTCCCATTTATTTATTTTTGATGTGTCTGTGATTGTCTTAGGGGTCTTCTTCATAAATTCTTTGCCTAGACCAATGTCTGTAAGGGATTTTTCAATATTTGCTTCTAGAATTCTTAGTTTCATGCCTTAGGTTTAAGTCTGTAACCATTGTGAGTTGAGTTTTGTGAAAGGTGGAAGGTGCAGATCCTGTTTCAGTCTTCTACATGTGGCTATCCAATTTTCCCAGCACCATTTATTGAATAAAGATTCTTTTCCCTTGTCTATGCTTTTGTCTGCTTTGCCAAAGAGTAGATGGCTATATGAAGATGGTTTTATATCTGGGTTCTCAGTTTTGTTCCATTGGTCTATGTCTCTGTTCTTGTGCCAGTCCCATGCTCTTTTAGTTACTATAGCCTTGTAGTATAGCTTGAAGTCTGGTAAATTGATGCCTCCCAATTTGTTCTTTTTCCTTAAGATTGCTTTTGCTATACGGGTCTTCTTTAGTTCCATATGAAGTGTAGAATTATTTTTTCTAGATCTGTGAAAAACAATGTTGGTATTTTAATAGGGATTGCATTGAATCTGTAGATCACCTTGAGTAGTATAGACATTTTAACAATGTTCATTCTGCTGACCCACGAGCATGGTATGGTTTTTGACCTGTTTACATTCTCTGCTATTGCCTTCCTAAATGTTTTGTAGTTTTCCCTGTAGAGGTCTTTTACCTCCTCAGTTAAATATATTCCTAGGTATTTTATTTTCTTTGTTGCTATTTGTCATTAATATTTCTTTTCATCTTTTAGATCATGAAATTTTAAAGGTCTTCTATACCTTTTCATCTCTCCAGCATATACACTGAATTCACAATGATGGACATTCTGCTGCGTTGGTGAATAAGACATGGTCCTCACCCCTCGAAAACCTTATAGGCTAGTGAGGGAGACAGAATCACATAAAATCAACTCTGCTACAGGATCATGCAGAGTATAGGCTGTCCTTTGTATAAACCAAAGGCCAGGGAAGCATTGGTTGGCTAATTTGCCATTGTGTAGGGCTGGGAGGGGGAGGAGAGAAAATGCTCAGGAAAACCATCCCAAAGGAGTCGCTGCTTATAGAAGTCCATACTGCTTGAAGAATAGCACCACAGAGCTTTTGGTTGATCTTAAAAGTCAGATATTTTAGAACCATATGAGAATTTAGTCATCTTCAAGTTCAATGCATAGATACATATCCAGTGTGATGCTATAGTTAATTTTTAACTCCTGCGTGGTGACAAAATTGCTTTAAATATGTCAGACATTTTCCCATCCTCATCCATGAATATTTGGGCTCTATTGACTTATTATATTTTTCTTTAAAAGTTAAAAAAAAGTCTCTTCAGTACATTGGCAATAGATTACATGAGAACAGTCAATTATATTTTTGGAATTATATATAGTTTTATTTGAAAATTTTGTATGTTCTAATTGTGAGAAATGTGTGCATGAATTTGGTCATGGCTGTAGTTTCCCTTGTGTGAGAGTCCTGGTTTTTGGCCCTGGTGGAATATCTTTGCTCTCCGTATCTCAGAGCTCCTGGTAGAACTCTCAGCCTTTATTATTATTTTCTTCTCTTTGAAGTTTGTTCAAGGGATGGGCTCAGCCTTATATTTATAGCTCTGTTCTCACATCTGCATAATTTCTGTCAAAATATCTAGATAATACAGTGCCATATCTCAAATATTATTTCTGGCAATGTTCTATACTTCAGAAATGTGGGCTATTTTACCTCTTTTTGAAGAAAAATTTCTTAAAATAGATGTAGCAATTTGTCAAGCAATTCCACCGAATACCTCCTTCAAATCCATAGTTATTTTTTCATCTAGATTTAATCTTTCCTATCTTTAAAGTTGATTTGTTTAATTTTTTTCAGCCCTCTTTTATGAGTTTCCATGTCATCGTTTTTTTTGCCGAGTTCTTGGTGAGAGCCAGATTGGGCTGAAACTCATGTGAGAGTTCCCCCACAGTTGAATTTTGGATGAGGCTTTTGTGACGCTTTTTCACATGACAAAAATATAAATGCAGCCTAAGGTAACTTTAGTGGTACAAGTGGTGGCCTTAGAGGACCCATCTTGTGCTCCTTATGTTCCATTAGCATTTCAAAAAGGAAGCAAGACATGGGTGAAGAGTCTGGCAGAGCTCCGGCAAAAGTGAGGCAATTTCAAAGCAAGCCACAGTTCTGAATTCTTCCCTCTTGCCCAACTCTGCCTTCAACCTCTTTTGAGGTGACATAGCTCAGAGGTGGGACATCCTTGAGAGTCTATGATGAGGGGAAGGTAGGACCAGTAGCACCATTTGTGGGCCCTGGGAAAAATCACTGTGGTACCCTTGTTAAACCTTATTAAGAATTTTACAATGGTGACAGCCAGGCGTGAGACCAAGTGCGGGGCTTTCTAAGTGTGGGCCCTGCACTACTGCATGGGCCCATGAGGCCAGGCCTGGGTTAAGGTGGCGAGTGGCCTGACTACTCTGTAGTGAGAAAGAAGGAGACAGAGCTGATGAAACATAATCCATTATCCCTGCAATGCCTGGAGCCTTTCGTGGATGTATTTTTTTCCCTGTGCAAGCAGAAGCCTTTGAGATGGCCACGTCTGACTATGTAGGTGGGCAGATTGAGGGACTTTTCCCCAAATTTGATGGAGCTTTCAGGCTGCCTTTGAGGAAGCCAACCTAGCTGACCCTCGAACATGATGATTTCTTATTCAAGCACGTACTAGGTTGGCTTCCTCAAAACTTCCAATGGTCAGTTTTGTCCTGAGACTTTCATGCTGTCAGTCCTCACCTCCTCTTCTTAAGTGTGTCCTGGGGGACATAGAACAGAGATGTAATAGGCTTGTTCAATTAAAGAAACATTTTTTTCACACTGGGCTTGGGAAAGAAAGAGGTCTACACTAATAATGCCAGGATCAATATGTGGAGATAAGAGGCAATTTGGTGGTGTGAACTTTGGCCATTCATAAAGACCAGATCCCTGGAAGACAACCCTTTGACTAAATTAGAATTCAGTTTATTTTCCAGTATTAAATTCTTACGGATTTCAGAGGGATTTGAAAGGAGATATCGAGGAAATATCCATTAGGAAGGAGACACAGCTCTTAGACTCAGTTGGTAGGTGAAGTGATGGTACTGATGGTGATGGCGGTGGTGATGGCAGTGGTGATGATGATGATGATGGTGATGATGATGGTGGTAATGGTGGTGGTGATGATGATGTGATGATGGTGATGATGATGGTGGTGATGGTGGTGGTGGTGGTGATGATGATGGTGGCGATGGTGATCATGATGGTGATGATGGTGATGGTGATGGTGGTGGTGGTGGGGTGAGTGATGGTGGTGGTGGTGGTGAAGATGATGGTGGTAATGATGATGGTGATGATGGTGGTGGTGATGATGATGGTGGTGAAGATGGTGGTGGTAATGATGACGGTGGTGATGGTAGTGGTGATGGTGATGGTGGTGGTGGTATTGATGGTGGTAATGCTGATGGTAGTGGTGGTGGTGTGTGTGTATATTTTTTTATGGGGACAGTGTTAGAATTTTCACCTCCCCAGAGAACAGCTGATTAATGACTCATATAACTTTTGACCTGTCTTCTTATCTGTGTCTCAATTCACTTCTTGAGTTGTGTCAACAGATGTAGGACAAAACATTCCCTTTCTTCCAAAAGTGTACAACCTCAGTCTTCTACTGTTTTCTGAAGCTATTTTTGTATTAGTTGAGTGGGGAGAAAAAAACCCAGCTGTTTCTTTACTACCAAAAAAGAAAGTCTCTATCTTCTGAAGCTTGGGACACTCCTCTTGGAGAAGCACATGAGTAATACATAGTGCCAAATAAACATCTGCATTTCATCACAAGGAGTCCTTGCAGGGAGAGTGGGCATCCTTGCAGGGAGAGTGGGCATTAGTTTTCACAGAAGGAAATAAGCTAGTTACATGTGTGAAAGGCAAATCGGGACACACACACACACACACAGTGAATTCTGGAACAAGACCTGCTTTTATGGTCTTGGAGCCCTTTTCTCAGCATAGATGCATGAAATGTGTGTCTGCAGATCTGGTGTTAAGTGGACTCTGGATGCTGTATGATGCATTATCAGGTTCCCTGACAATCTTGTGAAACGTATTAATCCCATCTTTTTCCTAAAATGGCCCAATTATTTTCATATGCAGACTTTTGTGTGATCTGTGGAACACGTGTTCCACAACGTTGCTTTAAAACAAAGCATGATCCCCACTCTGTGACCAGGTGATCTGAGGCACACAATGTCTACATTGTTAGTGGCAGAAGGGGTCATCAAAGTCAGGTTTTCCATCTTCCCAGCCAATGTGTTCCCGTCTAGACTGGCAAGATTGAGTGGCCACTGCTCAGACTTCCAAGTAAGTCCGCCCAGATTCAGGTTCCATTCCTACCCCCCCTCACTTAGCAGTAACATCCTTGGGCATATTACTAAACCCTCCAATTGGGATAATGGTAGTATCAACCTCATAGAATTGTTTCTCTAGCAGCCTCAAGCTGTTGTTATTGTGTTGCATTTGCAGGCAGAGCCTTGTGCCTTGTTGCAAAGAAAGGAAAAAGTCTTTGCCAAACTTGGAAGTGTCATCTATTCATTCAGCTCTAAATATGGGCTTCTTTTGGATAACAATGGATTTGGCTTGTGTCCTTTCTTCTCCGGTGAGAGATCTTTCAGGATGGATTGCTGCTTAGAGACCCTCAGGGCAGGATTCTCCTGGCTGTTGGGGCATTTTTATTCTGTGGTTTTTGGTCATTCTTTTGCCTTTATTTGATGACAACTGGCAAGGCATTTTACTAGCTATATTGGGGAGGGTTAGGGAATGGAGCGCTGGTGTTACCACTGAAAGCAAAGAAAAGACATGTCTGTCTCTAGGGCCAGTTTCCATAATCCCGGGAGACCACATGTGGGTTTTCTGGTCTCACTTCAACTTCTCTAGCCTTTGAAGTATAAAAGTCCTTGAAAAAAAATCACATCATTCTAGGAAGGACAGGCAGTCTTGGTGTTCTCAAAGTCATTACATTACAGGTTTCCTTGAGTTCTAGAAAACTGGCCCTGCCTGTTGTTTTTTTCCCTAATTGTTTATAAAAGGCAGACTTGCCCTTAAATGAGTTAGTTCCAGGCACGGTCAGATTCTTCTATGATGTTGACCTCTTGTTGACAATTTTCCAACCTCTTTCTTACTCTTGGAGTCCGGTTAGTCAGCCATAACTTTTGGGGACAGGAAGAGAAAACAAATCTCTTCTTTCTTTCTCTACCCTGCTTGGATCTGGTACCTCTGTGTACCCTGTGAGACTGTAATCCTGGGAGAAGCGTTTGGATGTCTGTGCGTTTGTCCGAAAGCCCACTGTTGTCACTTTCCAACCTCGGCAGCTGTTCTGGCTGGCATCCGGCTTTTATGCCAGCAGCCTTTATTCTGAGGCTAATCTAAGGAACTGACACAGATACAGGAGGACAATAAAGGAAGTGGGGTGGGTGCAGGAGCACTTCTCTGGGTGCAATTTGGATGCAGAGGGTGGGTAGGCTTCTTCCTTCGTGCATTGTTCTAGCACCTTCCAGATCCGTGGGGCTCCCAGTGTTGGTTGAGGGTGAGTTACTTTGGCTGTTGCTGGGATAAGTGGAGATGTTGATGCCTTCGTCCGTTTATCCAACCTCAGGCCTGCGGAGGGTCTACAGATTAAATCAGTTACACACACGTCGTAATGGGGCCACTAGACTCTCCCAGCTTCCCTCACTTCCAACCAGTTTCTTCTTTGGTCATCAGTGTACCCTCCTCTTGTATCTTCCCTTTCTAGGAAAAAACACAAGCTGTAGTTTTTACCAAATACACCAAATGTATCCACCGGAATCAGAGGCCTGAGAAACCAATGGAAATTAGCAACTTAATGACACAGGTAGAGACTGCACCCTTTATGAGAAAAATGATTGCAAATATTAATATTCTTTCTTCAGATTCTCACAACAGCTATGTGAGCTATCTGTTCTATTTTATTTAGTTTATTTTAATTCACCATGAAAACAGAGACTGGCTGAGGAGTGGGTGACCCCTCGGCCACACGTGGATCTGGGCTTTACCCGGTCTTTAAGCTGCCGAGCACAACGTGCTTTTTTTCGTTACCTTAACTGTATTGCAAGTTGAAGACAATGGAAAGGAAAGAGGCATATTTCCTTTTAAGTCTGTTTTACCATGACTTTGCTGTCTGATTTCTTTTAGAAACCAGATTTGTGCAACGTGAGCATTTTTATCTCACTTAATTCTCACACCCTGGTGAGGTAGACGTATTGTTATTCTCATTTTATAGAAGCAGAAACTGAGGCTCAGAGAACTTAAGTGACCTGCATATAGTCACGAAACTGCCACGTGACAGGGCTGGGGTATCCTGTGCAGTCTGATTCCAAGACACTTTTTTTTAAAGCCAGATGATTAAGGTGTCATTATATATAGTAAAATGTACCTCTTTTAGTTGTACTGTCGATGAGCATTTTTTTTTTTTTTTGAGACAGAGTCTCACTCAGTTGCCTGGACTAGAGTGCCATGGCATCAGCCTAGCTCACAGCAACCTCAGACTCCTGGGCTCAAGCCATCCTGCTGCCTCAGCCTCCCGAGTAGCTGGGACTACAGGCATGTGTCACCGTGCCCAGCTAATTTTTTCTATATATTTTTAGTTGGCCAATTAATTTCTTTCTATTTTCAGTAGAGACAGGGTCTCACTCTTGCTCAGGCTGTTCTCTAACTCCTGCTCTTGAGCGATCCTCCCGCCTCGGCCTCCCAGAGTGCTGGGATTACAGGCGTGAGCCACCACGCCCGGCCAGTTGATGAGTATTGACACGTATACAGTCTTATAATTGAGATATAGACTATCTTCTCATCCTGCAAAGTTCCTCTATGTGCCTGTAGAGTCAGTCCCTTCCTTCCACCCTTAGCCCTAGGACCCCATCCTCCACGGCACACCCTAAATGAAAACAAGCCCAGTTACCATGCAAGGCTTTCACATGGTTTTGAGAATAGCACGATCACATACTCTTGTCAATAAATTAAATCATACAGAGCAACAATTTCTAAATGGTGCTTTATAAAGAATAGCTGAAGTGTGAGAAAGGACACACGAGTGACCCAAGTACCTGGTCCTTGTAGCTCATTCCAGGATCTCAGACAGCAGGGGGCATTCGCCGAGTAGGAGCAAGTTTGCTTCTGCAGGGCAGCCTCAGTCTGAATCTTTAACTGGGTTTCTTTTTTTCTTTTATTTCTTTTATTTTTTTTTTGTTAACACCTCAGATTAAACGGAGACTATATAATTAAATCCTAACCTTGTAGAAAATTATTACATAGAATACTTTAATCTCCAAGATACTTTTATTCACTTCCAGGATAAAGACCCCCCTATATATAACATCTACCATAAAAATAAATCCTATCAAGGAATTTAAGTAAGAATTTCATCTTCCATGTACCTACCTACAAAATAAATGCCTTATTCCGCTCAGCAAAAGATGTTTAAGAAGCAACAATCCAAGATCCAATCTTGGATTGAGTAGGCATAACCATTTCCTTCTAACTGATATAAGTAAAACTGGAGTAGAACCTGTTGGGTAGTACAGTCAGCCCTGTGACATTCTCCAGTGAGGGCTGCTCTCTCCAACCCTTTTGTCTAGGAGGAATGTATCAGCAAAGTCTTGCTTTTTAACTGGGTTTCTGTCCTCATCTTTCTTAAAGTGGCAGAACAGACAGCAGCACCTGCTCCTGCTCCGCAGCCACATCCAGCAGAGCCAGGGCTGTGGGGAGGCATGTAACCATGGCAGCCAGGGATGGGGCCCGAGTCCCAGGCATGCTCCTGGCTGCCCCCACGCTGCTCTGCCCGCGGCTCGTCCCCCTGCTAGGTGTTGTCCTCACAAAGGGGTTGAGAGAGCGACATCATACCAGGTGGCTGGGGAAACCTCTGGCTTTGGGCTGGAGGAAGCATTGCAGGCACGCGGTTTAAGCAGGACACTTGCCTTGTTTCCAGCCTAGGGTCAGTGCGCTGCCTCCAGGCGGCTGGGGGCTCAGGGAGAATGCAGCCCATGCCGGTAGAATGGCACCCCACACAGAGGGCATGCACCCCGTGTGCTCTGGTCCCCGAGGCTGGGGCGCCTCCCTGTCCTTTGGGCCAGGGCGGGCCTCAGGGGCCCCAGAGCAAGCGTGTGCATGCAGGCTTTCTTTCCTGAGTGTGCTTTTATCAGTGCACGTGGAGAAGCCTGTCCTTTGCACATAGCTGTCTGTACCTATCACTTAGTGTCCTAGGGCTGCTGTCACAAAGTGCCACAAGCTGGGAGGCTTAAGCCACAGAAATGTGTTCTCTCATAGTTCTGGAGACCAGAAGTTGCAAATCCAGGTGTCTCGCTGGGCACAACAGCTCTCGCCTGTAATCTCAGGCCTGGGAGGCCGAGGTGGGAGGATAGCTTGAGGCTAGGAATTTGAGACCAGCCTGAGTGACATGATGAGACCCTGTCTCTTAAAAGCAAAAAAATAAAAATAAATAAAATTAAGGTGTGTGCAGGGTTGGCTCCTTCTACGAGCTGTGGGAGAAGGTCTAGTCCGAGCCATCTGCACCCTGTCTCTTCACAGCCCCTTCCCTCTGTGCATGTCTGTGTCCAAATCGTCCCTGTTTATAAGGACACCTGCTGTACCAGATTAGGGCCACCCTAATGAACTCTTCTTAATTTGACCCCTTCTGCAAAGACCCTGTCTCTGAGTAAGATGACATTCCGAGGTACTGAGGGTTAGGACATCATATGAACGTTTAGAGGGAGGTCCCAATCCAGTCCATGACGCTGCAAGAGTGGTAGCGGCCTTTGCCCCACTTCAAGGACCGTTCGGAACTTTCTGCATCCTTCATATTCAAAGACAATTGATAGCAACACACACCTCGCTACAACTGTTTGTTGAGCTGAGTTGAGTAAACAAAGCAAAATGACTTTATTGGCCTGGACGAGATACAGAGGATTCGGAAAGCTCCAAATGAACTCAGCAGAGTGGGGTGGACATTCCATATAGTCAAATCTGTGAAGCTGGAACCTTTCACACAGAAGTTATTAAAGAGCAATTATCCTTTAGGTTGCAATATACACCTGTTACGAAATTATGTGTGTGGCATATGGCCATTTTTATAAAACGGAGACTATGTTTATGTTATGTCCACATAGGAAATATCCTAAGGTATCAACAAGGATTGACTGTGATCAGTTGAATTATAGTTGGTTTATTGCTTTCTTCCTTGTGCATTTGTTTTCCAAAAATTTCACAATGACCGTATTCTGCTTTTGCAAACAGAAAATGGTGCTCTTTAAAATGAAAATTGGCACAAAGAAGGTTTTGCAGGGTAGAAAATACTAATTTAAAAAATATGACTGTGGGATAAAGAAGAAGATGGATTTCGATAAGGGAAATCACGAATACCTGAAAACGATGGTCCCTT
This sequence comes from Mirza zaza, assembly GCA_008750895.1. Lineage (NCBI taxonomy): Eukaryota > Metazoa > Chordata > Mammalia > Primates > Cheirogaleidae > Mirza > Mirza zaza. Next base: position 2,719 of record VSMD01117373.1, on the reverse strand, counting down.
CCTAAACAGTTTGCCTGAACTGCAGTGATGCTAATTAATTCTCTCGACGTAAAGGTCAGGATAAAAATGCCAGGAATAGAATATGGTGTTTGAGGCAGAATTTCAGCCTGTGGGTCTTTCACAGGTGAGAGCAAGAGCACAGAGGAAGCACTGGAAAGGTTAATGCATGGGAAGATCCCATCACTTTATTTTTAAACCAACTTAAAAAAAAAAAAAAACCCTTCCAGCTGAAGTTTTCTTTTGACATTAATTTCTACACTTTTAGGGATTAAATTAATGCTCAATTTTTGGAATGTTAGTAGGAGAATTACAGATGATTTAAAAATATCAGTGGCAAGAAATCAAATCTATTCTGTCCTTATCATAATGTGTTGGCATGAAAGCCTCTTCTGCTCTTCAGACAAACTCAGCAGCTTTGGTTTGGAAAGTGCCTTTAATGACGCACCTTTGATGTTCCAGAGAAGCCATTTGCTTAATGACCATGGTGGCCCGGGAGGCATCGACCACCTGCTGGCCCACAGGGCTGCTCCTCTGTCTCACCCGCACAGTCGCTGCAGCTCAGCTTCCCTGTTCGTTTACAGACCGATTGTCCAAGAGACTCGTGATCCTTTGTCATTAAAACATGAAATGGAGAAACACATCTTTTTGTTTCCTTATGAACACTGCGATCAAAAGAAAGCACACGAGAAACGTACTGGGGTGATTGGGGGCGGTTCTGCATTCGATGTCCCTCCTGTGCCAGGCGTGGATTCCACGAAGAATATGCAATATCCTAAACTTCGTGGCCCCCAAGTGCAATCTGTGCCAAAGATATGCAGATCTGTGTTATTTTCTCTGGTTATGACCCATCCGAGGAACTGCTTGTCGAGATGCTGCTGTTTCAGGGGAGCTAGAAACCCCGAAACCATTAGCAATGAAGATACCAGGACGCTACCACAGAAAGGGAAGACAGCACCACGGAGAAAAATAACTTCAGAGAAAATGCGCTCCTGGGGGGTCGATGGCATTAAGTGCTGTTGCTAACAAGGGCTTCCGAGCCACTGTGGGGACGGGATGGGAGTTTTCCTTCCTTCTTGTGTGAAATCTCTGCAACCACTTGGTAGACAGGGGCCAACAGAGGCCAGATGTTGGGAACAGCGGGCAAAATGCTAAAGGATGCTTTGGAACAGATTCTTTCCCTTCTCTTCCTTTGTCCAGAGAAGGCGTCCACTCGACATCACTGAGTGATGACTCTGTGAAAAACACGATTGTTGGTGGACGGGTTGTGGAGAGGTCACTTAGATGCGGCCAGTGGGGGTCACGGACGATGGTGTCTGTCTTGCAGGGAGGGGCTGAGACTCCGGTCAGGGATGTCCCCTGCACCTCACAGCTGGGGGCAGGCAGTGGCTCACAGCCTCCCTCCACACCTGCCCGCAGCGTGAGATGGGCCCCTCCCCTGTGCCCCCCACCTCGGTCACTCTTGGGCCGCTCCTCCCCACCCACCGTGTCGGTCCGGTCACTTTATTCCCTGCCTGCCCGCCTCCCGTGCCGTGAGCCCACCACGGTGGGAGCACGTGCCCTTCTCCTCGGGAGCCCCCGGCCCCGCCCGGGGCCTGGCTCAGCAAAGACAAAAGGAAACGGTGCGGGGGTGAGTCCCTTCCCCCGGCCGTGTCCGGGCATCTGACACCGTGGCCACGACCTTCACTGCTGACGGCTTTGCACACTGGTGAATGTGCCTCATTTTGATAATCTGCTCTGAGAAATGATCTTATATTTCCTGGCCTGGGAGACACTACAGTCCTGTCCCTGGGGAACTGTCCCTGAGGGGCAGCAGAGAGAGGCTGGCACTAGGCCTGGAGGAGCCAGTCTCACTGCTGCTCCCGAGGGGCTGAGGAGGAGTGTTTGCTATGAGCTAGAGGGTCTGTGAGTCCCTGTGTCCCTTGATTCCTGCAGACCTGGCTGCCTGAGGGCACTGTCTTCTTTTCTTTAGTGTAGCTAAAGTCAAATTCTTTTTTTTCGGAGACAAGAGTCTCACTCTGTAGCCCTGGTGGCATCAGCCTAGCTCACAGCAACCTCAAACTCCTGGGGCTCAAGCAATCCTTCTGCCTCAGCCTCCTGAGTAGCTGCGACTACAGGCATGTGCCACCATGCCCGGCTAATTTTTTCTATATATCTTTAGTTGTCCAGCAAATTTCTTTCTATTTTTTTAGCAGAGATAGAGTCTCACTCTTACTCAGGCTGGTCTCGAACTCCTGAGCTCAAAGGATCCACCTGCCTTGGCCTCCCAGAGTGCTAGGATTACAGGTGTGAGCCACAGTGCCCGGCCTGAAGCCAAATTCTTGTATTACGCTCTTTCCAATCTTTGGTGACCAAATGGGCAAGTCTACTGGGGAGATGAGAAAGGAGGAGTGGAGTGTGGGGGGCCCTGAGGAATCTGGGGGTGGCCTGGGTCCTGCTGATTCAGGAGGCTACTTGTCCCCTAACCCCAAGGAGGCTTTGCAAGTGGGGACCCTCTAGTCAAGCCATATGTCACCAAATGAAATATCAAGTCAAGTTCTTAGACTGAAGACAAATTTACCCACCGGAATGCCATAGGTATAGATTCAGGAAATATTCTTGGACTACAACTTGGATCCCAAATTTAACCATCTATGGATCACTTCGCATTTCATACTCTTCTACCTCTGGAATAAAAAATAAATGTCTTCTAATGTGGAAATTGTATTTCATCTTCAAGATA
>VSMD01117372.1:60165-114541 GCA_008750895.1 Mirza zaza | reverse complement strand
TGAGACAGAGTCTCGCTTTGTTGCCCAGGCTAGAGTGAGTGCCATGGCATCAGCCTAGCTCACAGCAACCTCAAACTCCTGGGCTCAAGCAATCCTCCTGCCTCAGCCTCCCGAGTAGCTGGGACTACAGGCATGCGCCACCATGCCCAGCTAATTTTTTCTATATATATTAGTTGGCCAATTAATTTATTTCTATTTATAGTAGAGATGGGGTCTCGCTCTTGCTCAGGCTGGTTTTGAACTCCTGACCTTGAGCGATCCGCCCGCCTCGGCCTCCCAAAGTGCTAGGATTACAGGCGTGAGCCACCGCGCCCGGCCATATTGCATGGTTTTTAATAAATTATATGCAATATGCATTGGGTACTAGGATTATATGAAACATGTTTATGATTTTTATTTAACTTTCTTTTTAGGGAAACTGCCACAAAAAGGAGAGTTATTAGTAATTAAGTCATTTTAGGATAGGTGAATAATTCCTGTGTGGTAACTGGGCATTATCTATTCATCATAAGAACCTCTGGGGATCTTGATTACTCTTGAGGGTAGTGGGGTACCAACTATTTTTTTCTTTCCTTCTTTAGTACCTGTAATGAAAATAGTGCTTATAAATGTTTTTAGAATTGTATGTCATTATTAATTGCATGGTATATATATAATAGTTAGAGATTCTTGATCTCAGTTTGATGCTTTTAAAACTTAAGGTGAATGAAATTGGACCCTTATCTTACACCATACACAAAAATCAATTCAAAATGGATTGAAGACTTAAAGGTAAAACCTGAAACTTAAAAATCCTAGAAGAAAATTTATAGGAAAGATTGTTTGACTTTGTTCTTGGCAGTGATTTTTAGGATGTGGCATTGAAAGCATAGGCAACACATGCAAAAATAAACAAGGGGGACTACATCAAACCAAAAAGATTCTACACTGCAAAGAAAATAATCAACAAACTGAAAAGTTAACTTAAAGAATGGGAGAAAATATTCCAAAGAGGACATAAAAATGTCTTAACATGTATATGAAAAGGTACTTAATATCACTAATCATCAGGGAAATACAAATCAAAACCACAATGAGATACTGCCTCACACCTGTTAGGATGGTTATTATTAGAAAGTCCAATGATAACAGATGTTGGTATGAGGATACGGAGAGACGGAAACTCATAATACACTACTGGTGAGATTGCACATTGGTACAGCCGTATGGAAAACAGTGTTGAGATTCCTCAAAAAACTAAAACTAGAACTACCATCTGATCTAGCAATTCCACTTCTGAGTATGTGTCCAAAGGAAGTGAAATCACTGTTTTGAAGAGTTATCTGTACTGCCATGTTCATTGGAGTATATACAGCATAAACATGGTAAGCATGTACTTCAACTTGGTTGAAGTGGAAGTGAGTGCGTGAACTTGAGAGTGAACTACCACTGATGATTTTTTAGTGTTCAGGAGCACCAGTAAGTTTTATAAAACAAATTGCCAGTATTGGTTATTTTAGTCAGTGGATTAAGTAAAGATTTGTTAAGAGAGCATTTTTGTGACATTTTTAGAGTCTACATCCCTAGATAGAAACCAATTAAAATGCTCCAAGGAGTGGATAAATTGTTACTTTTCCCCTTTGTCCCAAATGCTTAGGGATGGTATAATCCCAAGGAAGTTGTTTGGTTTTAAGCACTTAACCTCACATTGAACAAGAATTTGTAGGCGGGACAAATTTGATGAGTGAAGCAAAAGAGGGAAATAGGAAACACCAAAAATGGATTTTGATTATGGATGGTAGTGGCCAAGGAATGGAGAATGCGGGAGAGGTGTGTAAGAGTATTGGGAGGGACCATACGGGGGTAATTATGGCAAACAAGGTCAAAAAAGTCATTTATATGACATTTCCCATTGAGATTTGTACCTTTTAATTTGAATTTTATATTAATGAACATAATAAATTCATATATTTAGCTAATATGGAAACATGTTTTTTTCTGGGGTGGATTGACTAACATGGTTTTATTATATAGATATCGAAATTATAAAACGAATGTGGTAACCTTTTTATCTTATAATTCTCCTTAGAATCCATCATTACAGGAATGATTTTGTATAAATGTGAAAGATAAAAGAATATGGGACAGCTGACAGTTGTTTACAACCTGGTTTGCAAATGGCAACAAAATATATTAGTTTGCTGAATAAAGAAATTAAGCTCATTTTTCTTTTTGTATTATATTAATTGTATTATATTAATATATAATATATATTTTGTATTATATTTTGTATTATTATAAATATATAATTTGTATTATATTAATTGTGCCACAGCCACTTTCAGTACAATCCTTCTGGTCTTCGAACAGCAGCCAATTCCAGGAATTAAGAGAATTAGGTTACTTTGCCTAGTGGCACAAAAAATACCCAAGGTATTAAATCGTTGGCTTGTCTATTTGAGGCACAATCAGAAATAAAGTTTAGAGATAAAAGTTGATTTATATCCTGTTCACATTTGTTCATACTTTAACAGGCATATTTTTCTGTTTCTCTCTCACTTATATAATTCTTTTTGAAACAGATTTTCAATTGGTGTTAGATCCAGAGGAGCAGAATTTTGATAAAATTTTAGGATAAAGACTAAATTTAGAATATAACTACAATAACTTGATGCTACTGGCTATAAAAATATTTTAACCTATCTTTAATATGGTTACCTTAATGACTCTATATTATAATAAATATTATGTTGGTATATAACATTTTAAAGGATTATTAAATCTATTATATCAAGTAATATAAAAAACCCATTTAGTAGTGGGAAAAATGTTCATTTTAACTTTAGTATTTCATAAAAAAATGTTATTTTTGTACTCAAAGCAGCAGTAAAAACAGAGATAAGTTGACTAGATGAGAACCTTGTGATTTTGTTAGGATAGAACTTGTCAGCTGTTATAGCTGACGTTATTACTACAACTCAATGATTTTTATGAGATTTTGGGGGAAATTGTTTTAACTTTTCACTCCCAATCTCTGAAAGTCTTCTTTGTCTTTCTGTTCTTATTATATAACCATTGCTTTTCCATTTCGAAGCTACAAGAATGTAAGACATCTTTGGCTCTATAGAATCTCTGTAGAACCACTGTGCTCTTAAACCTTCTAAGACTAAGGAGGAGAAAGTTGCTTTAGAATAAGTAGAAAGACACCAGGAAAACTAATTAGTCCTTAGGATCTCTGGCAAGTAAAAAATGGAATAAAGATAAATAATGCAGTGATTAACTAGAAACAACTTATTTATAACATGGACCAGACTTAAAACATAAAATTTGAACTTACATCTTCCAAATCAGTAGAATTTAAAGAGATTCCCCTAACATTAAACATTGGGACCTTTTGTGGTGTTGCCTTATACAAAGTACATGGCTACCAGGCATCCAGCTTGAAAGATCCTATTGCAGCCTTTAATCCTTAAAATAATGTTGCAACTAGCTGGTCCAGGTGCAGTGGTGTTTACAACTAATTGATCACAACCAGTTATAGATTTCTTTGTTCCTTCTCTACGCCTACTGCATTTGACTAGCCTAAAAGATTATTTAGGTTATCCTAAATTTGATTGTCTGTCAGATTTAATAATATGTTCTTGGGCTGTACCCCAGACCTAATGAATTAGAATCTATGCAGGCAAAGCTCAGGAATCTGTATTTTAGCGAGTTTCTCAGTATTAGCCTAGCATAGATTGATTGGAAATCACTGCCAGTGCTCTCATTTTCTAGGTGAAAAATCTCAGGCCCAGAGGAGATAAGTGACATGTCAATGTACATTCAGTTTGGTCCTCTTCTCTGCGGGGCAGCAGCAATTTACAGAGAATTTTGAGCTTAGATCATCATAGCTACAGGACTCCTTTGGTTGATGGACCATGCTGAAATGCCTCTTAGGAGCAAGAGGTTCTGCATTTGACTCTTTAAGGCATTGTCATGGCAGAGAACATTTCTTGAGTTATAGCAGGTGGACGTTAGCTAAATCCATGACAGGAGGATAATCCAAGTATCTTCTCCTTCTTATTACTATCCTATGAATGAGCATAGTCAGATACTTTGGCAACTTGTGGAGATAACTTCAGTAACTAGATCCCAATAAAAACGAGTGAATAAAATATATAGATGGCTGTTAGCAAAGTGCTACTTTTGTAACCAACTTTAAGGTGTAATTGACATACTACACACATTTAAAGTGTACAAGTTGATAAATCTTGAGATATATATATATATATCCATCATCACAGTCAAGATAGTGAACTTAACCAAAACCCCCAGAAGTTTCCTTATTCTCCTTTTTAATCCTTGTCTATTTCACCTTCATATCCTCCTTCATCCTTAGGGAATGATTGCTTTCTGTCATGATAGATTAGTTCTGAATTTTCTAAAATTTTATCTAACTGGAAGCATACAGTAGGAACTCTTTTTGGGAGTGGAGGAGAGTTGACTTATTTCAGTCAGCATAATTATTCTGAGAGTCATCTATAAGATAGCAGGTATCAATACTTTTAAAAAATTACATTATATTTATTGTATGGATAACCTACAGTTTATCCATTCAACTGTTGATGGGTATTTGAATTGTTTCCAGGTTTTAGAAATTACAAATAAAGTTGCTAAGAACATTTTAGTACAACTCTTCATACAGATAAAAGCTTTTATCTTGAGTAAATACCTAGGAGTGAAATGTCTGCATTATATGGGTACGATGAATATGTTTTATCTTTTAAAGAAAACATCAGTTCCTGTGATCTGAAGTGGTTTTACCCTTTCATATTTGCACTCATACAGCAGTGGATGAGACTTCAGTTCCCCACATCTTTGCGAACACTTGCTATAGTCAGTATTTATAATTTTAGTCATTCTAATATTTGTGCAGTGATTTTACATTGTGATTTTAATTTGTATTTCATTAAAGACTAATGATGTTGAGCATCTTTTCATGTGTTTATTTGCCATCTGCCCAGTCTTTCTTTGCCTTGGCATTTTATTCACTTAATAGTGTCTTTTGAAGAACAAAAGCTATTAATTTTGAAACCAGATTTGTCAGTTTCTTCTTTTATGGTCATGTTTTTGGTGTGGAATCTCAGAAATCTTTGCCTAACCAAAGGTCATAAATATTTTCTACTATGTTCCCTTAGGAAATTCTTACAGCTTTAGGTTTACCATTTAGGTCAGTGATTCATTTTGTGTTAATTTTTATATGAAGTAAGGTATAAATTGAAGTTCCTTCCTTGCACATAGATATGAAACTATTGTATCATTTGTTGAGATATTCTTTCTATACTGAATTATCTTTGTGCTTCTGTAAAATCAATTGTCCATATATGTGTGGATCTAATTTTGGAGTCTGTTCTGTTCCATTGATCTGTTTGTCTGTCTTGATGCCAATCTGTACTCTGTAGATTCTGTAGCTTTATGAGTCTTGAAATTAGATAGTGTTAGTTCTCCAACTTTGTTCAGTTTTAAAGTTGTTTTGGCTATTCTAGGACTTTTGCATTTCCATATAGATTTTAAAACTGGTTGACATGTTAAAAATATTTAGTACTCCATAATTAATGTGGTATATCTATTTAGGTTTTCTTTAATTTCTCTCAATAATAAATTGTAGTTTTAATGTATACATCTGTCCAGTTTATCTTTTTATATTTTTGATGCTATTGTAAATGATATACTTTTAAAATTTCAGTCCCCAATGCTGCTAGTATATATTGATCATGACTCCTGTAACTTTGCTAAATTCACTTCTTAGTTCTTGAAATTTTTTTGGTACATTCTTTTAGATATTCTGTGTTGTTGAGCATATCATATGCAAATGAAGACAGTTTTACTCCTTTTTTTCCACTGTAGATGACTTTTTATTTTTCTTGCCTACCACATTGAATAGAACCTTCAGTTCAGTGTTGAAAAGAAAGCATGGGAATGGATATCCTTGTCTTGTTTCTGATTTTGAGGAGGAATTATGGAGTCTTTCACCATCATGTACAATGTTATCTGTAGATTTTTTGGTAGATGTCCTTTATTGGTTTGAGGAAATTTCCTTCTTATTCTGTTTGCTAAGTATTTTTATCCTGAATGGATGTTGGATTTAGTCAAAGGCTTTTTATGCATCTGTTGAGAAGATCATGTTTTTTTCATATAGTGCATTACACAAATTGATTTTTCAAATATTAAAGCAACCCTGTATTTCTGGGTTAAGTCACACTTTTTGGTCATGCCACATTATCTTTTTAATATATTATTGGGATCAATTTACTAAAGCAATGTTTAGAATTTTTGCATACATATTAATGAGGGATATTTATCTGTAGTTTTCTTGTAATGTCTTTGGTCTTGTTATCTGAGTAATGCTGACCTCATAGAATGAGTTAGGAAATACTCCCTTCCCTTCTGTTTTCTGGAAGATTTTATGTAGGATTGGTATTATTTCTTTCTTAAATATTTGGTAGAATTAAATACTTCATCTGGGCCTAGAGTTTTCTTTGTGGGAAGATTTATAACTATAAATTCAGTTTCTTTTTTTTTTTTTGAGACAGGGTCTCACTTTGTTGCCCAGGCTAGAGTGAGTGCCATGGAGTCAGTCTAGCTCACAGCAACCTCAAACTCCTGGGCTCAAGCAATCCTACTGCCTCAGCCTCCCGAGTAGCTGGGACTACAGGCATGCGCCACCATGCCTGGGTAATTATTTTTTTCTATATATATTAGTTGGCCAATTAATTTCTTTCTATTTATAGTAGAGACAGGGTCTTGCTCTTGCTCAGGCTTGTTTCGAAATCCTGACCTCAAGCAATCCGCCTGCCTCAGCCTCCCAGAGTACTAGGATTACAAGCGTGATCCACCGCGCCCGGCCTCAGTTTCTTTAATAGACATAGAACTAATCAGGTTATCAATGTCTTCAGTAAGCTTAGTGATTCATGTTTTTAAGGATTTAAAAAACTAAGCTGTTGAATTTATTGACACACAGTTGGTCCTAATACTTCCTTATTTATGATAGATATGTGTGGAATCTCTAATGATATCACCTAATTATTATTATATTTTTGTATAGATGGGGTCTTGCAATGTTACTCAGACTGGTTTTGAACTCCTGGTGTCAAGTGATCCTCCTGCCTCGGCCTCCCAAAGTGCTAGGGTTATTTATAGATGTGGGCTACAGCACCTAGCCACCTTTCTCATTTTTTCCCCTCTGTTACATGTAGCTTGTGATTAGTAAATTTTATTGGTCTTTTCAAAGATATAGTTTTTCTTTTCACTATTTTTTCCCTATGTTTTCTTTTCTTTCTTTCTTTGTTTTTTTTTTTTCTTTATTGGGTTCCTTGTTATGTTTACAGTGGATTTTATTTGCTCTTATTTTTCTATTTTCTTAAGGTGGAAGTTAAAGTTGTTGATTATAGACTTCCTTTAATGCTATAAATTTTCTTATACATACTGCTTTAGGGTAGCCAACAAATTTTAGTATGTTGTGATGTTATTATCTTTCTGTTGAAAATATATTCTAATTTTCTTTGTGATTTCTTTGACCCATGGATTATTTAAAAGTGTGTTATTTAACTTCTCTGTATAATTTGGGATTCTCCAGAGATCTTTTTGTGGTTGATGTAAAATTTAATGCATTGTATTCAAAGAACATACTCTGTATAATTTGAATCCTTTTAAGTTTGTCAAAACTTGTTTTATATCCCAGAATATGGCCTCTGTTAGTACATGTACTCAACAAGGATATCATTTAGGTCAAATTTTGGAAAATTTCAGCCCTTATTCCTTCAAAAATTTTTTGCCCCTCCCTTTGGATACTGGAATTATATGTATATTAGGCTGTTTGAAGTTGTCTCACAGCTCAGTTATGATTTTTTCATTGTTTTTTATTCTTTTTCTCTGTGTTTTATTATAGATAGTTCTTATTGATATGTCTTCAAGGTCACTTATCATTTCTTCTGCAGTGTCTAATCTGCCATTAATTCTATCCAATGTGTTTGTAGTCTCAGATATTTGTAGTTTTCATCTCTAGAAGTTTTGCTTGTCTTTCTAATATCTTCCATGTCTGTACTTTTTGAATACAAGCAATGTAGTTATAACAAATGTTTTATGGTTCTTGTCTCCTAATTTAACATCTGTTTCAAGTCTGGGTCAGTTTCAGTTGACTGATTTTTCTCTTCATCATGAGTCATGTTTTCCTGTTTCTTTGCATGCCGTGCAATCTTTGATTGTAAGCCAGACATTAATTTTAACTTGTTTGGTGCTGATTATTTTTTTATATTCCTATAAATATCCTTGATCTTCCTTCTAGGATAAAATTAAATTACCTGGACATTGTTTGATCTTTTTGGGTCTTTTAAGATTTTTTAGGTAGAAACAAAGGAATGTTGGGGCTAATTATTCCTTACTGCAGAGGCAAGATCCTTCTTATTGCTCTATGTAGCATCCCATGAATTAATGAAATTTTGTAGTCTTACTGTTGGAAACAGGCCCTATTCCCATCCTTCTGTGAGTGCATGGTACTGTTTTCTCTAATCCTTTTGGGTGATTCTTTCCTCACCCTGAGATGATTTTCTTACATACTTTTTTTTGGTGTTTTTTTTTTTTTTTTTTGAGACAGCGTCTTGCTTTGTTGCCCAGGCTAGAATGCTGTGGCATCAGCCTAGCTCACAGTAACCTCAAACTCCTGGGCTCAGTCGATCCTCCTGCCTCAGGCTCTGGAGGAACTGGGACTACAGGTGCTCACTACCATGCCCGGCAAATTTTTTATTTCTATTTTTAGTTGCTTGGCTAATTTTTTTCTATTTTTAGTAGAGACAGGAGCTTACTCTTGCTCAGGCTGGTTTCGAACTGATGACCTCAAATGATCCTCCCACCTCAGCCTCCGTGAGTGCTAGGATTACAGGTGTGAGCCACCACTCCCTGTCCACATTTGTTGGATACTATGGTGAATACTCATCAGGAGGAGATCTGTGGTATTGTTTTTCTGTGTACCCCTCTCTCCTTTATTCCTAGGTCTTTCAAATTTACTTAACTTGATCTCCCTGGGTTTTCATCTTGTTCTGCCAAACTCCCGGAGTTTGTCAGAGTCTACCTGGGTTCTTACTGCCTCTAGCGTGGCCTGGAAACTCTGAAGTCAGTAAATTATCTTAGTTGAAAGTGTAAGTCTAGTAAATACTGTTGATTTGAGTGTAATAATTTCTTGAGGTTTGCTGTGGAGAAAGTTAAACCTTTTTGCCTGTGTTTTATTAAATCCCCTTAAATGTTTATGTATTTATGTGTCAAAAAGCTTAGATTTAAAACTGCTTATTGGGAAAATGAGAATTTTCTATCCCCTTAAATGTTTATGTATTTATGTGTCAAAAAGCTTAGATTTAAAACTGCTTATTGGGAAAATGAGAATTCACTTTACATTTGGAATCTCCTTATATTTTGGCATATTCAGTATGTCCTCCATAATGCCTAGTAAAAAATGAAATTATGTAAAGTACACAGTACCTATTTGAGGAATAGCTAAATTAGTAAGTTAATTTTTGCCAGGCATGGTTTCTCATGCCTGTTATCCCAGCAACTTGGGAGGCTGAGGTGGGAGGATTGCTAGAGACCATGAGTTTGAGACCAGCCTGGGCATCATTGCAAGACCCCATCTCTAAAAAGATTTTAAAAATTAGCCAGGCATGGTGGTACACACCTGTAGTCCCATTTACTCCGGAGGCTGAAGCAGTAGGGTTGCTTGAGTCCAGGAGTTCAAGGCTGCAGGAAGCTATGATTGCACCACTGCACTCCACTCCAGCATGGGCGATGGACTGAGACCCAGTCTCTTAAACAATTCTGAGTTATACTAGGATATAATTTTTGCCATCTTCATTTTTGAGATTTGATATCATCTCAAGGGAAGCATTCCATTGATGTCAGGAAGGCAATATTTGTTGACTAAAATTCTGGTACTCTGGCATAACATTTTCTAAAAACCCACAAATATTTTGTTATGAGAGTGGATCCATACATTACACTAGGGGATCTTCCTGCTAGAGGTGAGTTGTCATCCTGAGAGCTGCTTGGAAGACTTGTGAGACATTTCTTTCTTTTGCCACCAGATGTCTGCCAGCTCCTCTGACCTAGATATAGCTCCAGTGGGAATTTCATTATGGATTCTTGATCTTAACTCTAATTTGCGGGGTAATCTAACATTGCTGGTTTTAGAATTTAATAGCCTCCAGAAATTCTTTAAGATAAATTTGCTATTTTCTTTATCATGGTTTAATGACTTCTATAACATGTTTTTTAAATGTGTACTAGCATTTCTTTGACATGAAAGAGTATGAAGAAAATTTCCAAATTCTGAATCCCATTTTTCTTTGATTTTAATTATTGCTATGTTCCTCTTGAACAATTTTGAGGGCGTGGGGTATGGAGCAGACGTCATTGTGTACCCTGATTCTGTCAGTTTGTCTTTTTATGCTTTGGTGCCCTCTTAACTTTACCTTTCTTGCCAGGTTTGATGAGTCTATTGGCACCTTAAAATAAGCCAATTTGGTTGTTTATCTGTTGATATTTCTGGGTCAGCCTAGCATGCACATTTGTAATGTTGAGCAGTTCATAAATTAAGAATTAATATGTTTATTAAGCAAATAAAAAAGACTATTGTGATGTTTAATTTTATGTGTCAACTTGACTGGGATAAGAGATGAAATAATGCTGTAAATATCATTTGTGGGTATGTCTGTGAGGATTTCTAGAAAACAGTAGCATTTGAATCTGTGGACTGCAAAGAAGACCACCCTTACCAGTGTGGGTGGTTATCATACAATCTTTTGAAGGCCCGAATAGAACAAAAAAATGGAGGAAGGATGAATTCACTTCCTCTTCTGAAGCTGAGACCTCCATCTTCTCCTGCTCTTGGATTGGGACTTACACTATACCGCTGTGTGCATACTCCATTCCCCCTAATCATTATACTATTTTTTGTATTTTTCTACATGTTTGAAATTTTTCATAATGTTGAAAGGCATCTAACCTTACCATTCTACATTTAAAAGAAGGATGCATTTTACATGTTCTTTTAATATAGTTTACCTAATTTTGGTGGGAGTCTTTCACAAATACCATCTTAAACAGAATATATGGATGTTTTTCTGATGGCTTAGCATTATTCTAATATCAATTTTTGTCTGGTGCCAGACATAATATCTTTTAGAGGTTATTGACATGTATGAGAAATTTGTTTTCAATGAAAATTTTGGAAGATTGCCATACATTGGGAGTTTTTAAATTCTGTTTGCAAACTGCCTAAGAGTATGAAATAGGCTTCATTCCACATACCAACTCCAATCTGTTGAAACAGAGTGTTGAGAAGAGTTCTCAGAGCTTTTTGGCTCAGGAAGGAAAACTAAGACAGGATCAGCCAAAATTGTCTGTGCTTGGGAAAAAGTGATAGAGTGATGGGATTGTTGTATATTTTTGTTATCTAGGGTTAATAAGAGGAATTTGGGCATAATTTGTGTACACCATCTAAAACATACCATTGAAACCAGATGTTCTGATTTCAGATGCATTTATTCGCTGCTCTGCCCTTTTCTTGGATCTCATTGATACAATTTCTACTTCTAATCTACAGATATTTGAACATTCTAGCTCTTCTCAGTGTCTCAACCATTGTTTTTCTTCTCTCTCTCCTTTTTTTTTTTTTTTTGGTAAAAAAGAGATGGGGTCTCACTCTGTCCCCCAAGCTGGAGTGCAGTTGAGCAATCATAACTCACTGCAACCTAGAACTCCTTAGCAGGGAATTTTCTTACTTTAGCTCTGTGTGCCATAATTTGGTTTTGTGCTGAGTTAGGCTGATTTTTAAAGCTGACATTCTTCTGAGGGCACTTTTGAGGGTACCCTTGCTTGGATTCTTTGGAGCTGTGTTGTGCCTGTTCTTCCATTGGCAGCTCCCCCTTTTGGAGGATTTGCCCCTACAAGAGGTCCTCTCCGGTAGATCCTAAAACATACTCATGATGGCTGATGCTCTCTGCCTGTTCCACATTGGGAAAATATCTTTTTTCTTGCTACTGCAGGTAGGTTGCGGTTGTAGAAATTTCCCAGAGGTAGCAGCTACTTGCCTTGTCTTATGCTTTAATAGAAGTAAATATCACCAGGTGTGTGAGTGTGCATAATACTAATATTTGTGGACCATTTATGGATAAGTTATTTTTAAAGATATTTCTTAAAAAATTGAAAAATAACACAGTGAGTGTGTTAGTGGTTCATAAAATACTGCCAACATTGCAATTTTAATTTTAGTGACAGTTTTTCTGTGAGCAAATACTTGAGTGAGCAATGTGGGTATTTTAATAGTGTAATAAGTATTATTTTGGTTGGTCTCTCACTGTTCATTTGGAAGATTTAAAATGTATTTTTTTCCTGAGTTTGTTCTGTTTCAACCTCTCATGACTGGAAACTAATTATGAAAGTTAACTGTTGAAATAGCATTTCATCTTATGAATACTGTAGGATTATTATATAAATGTGATACAAAACAGACAAAATAAGGAAAATATATTTTTCCAAAGTATTCACCATAGAATTCCTTTTAAAAAGAGATCTCCTGTGGTGTGTTTTGAAATCTAATTACCTGTAAAACTTCAATGAGATATTACTTTTCAGTAGCAAATTTATTGAACAGAGCCAAATACAACCATATTTTTTTGAGAACACATTTTTCTTGGTCATTAAAGGACATTTAACTTTTTATTTTTTTTTTTTTTGAGATAGAGTCTCACTGTTGCCCGGGCTAGAGTGCCGTGGTGTCAACCTAGCTCACAGCAACCTCAAACTCCTGGGCTCAAGCTATCCTTCTGCTTCAGCCTCCCGAGTAGCTGGGACTACAGACACGTGCCACCATACCCGGCTAATTTTTTCTATATAGATTTTTAGCTGTCCAGCTAATTTCTTTCTATTTTTAGTAGAGACGGTGTCTCACTCTTGCTCAGGCTGGTCTGGAACTCCTGAGCTTGAGCGATCCTCCCGCCTTGGCCTCCCAGAGTGCTAGGATTATAGGCATGAGCCACCGTGCCCGGCAAACTGATCTTTAGTACAGTTGTCTTTAGATGTGTCAGCAGTACCACCATTTCCCCAGTCACTAGAGAAAATTATGATGAGATTGTTTTAATATTATTTATTTATCCATTCATTTAATTATTCGGTAAACATTTCTTGAACTACTATAGGAGGTACACAGGTAAAGATGATATTCTTTGTGTCAGGGAATTTATAATCCTGTTGGATAGAAACAAGTAAACAATTGTGAAACTGATTAATAAGCACCATAGTTAATAAGTATAGCATGCATAGGATGCTGTGGTCACACAAAGGTAGGCACAGGGTAGGGAGGAAAGGAAGGGAAGCTTGAGTTACATTTCTGAAGGCCACACAATGGTAGAATACTATACTCTTGGGAGAAATGTTGAAGACCATGACTTTCTCAGGAAATAATTTGACAAGGTATGAAATGTTAAAGGATGGCTGATTCTTTTGACCCAGCAATCTAAGGACATTATCCGAAATAGAAAAAAGTATATATAAAGGATGTGTGTTTTTTTTTTTTTTTTTTGAGACAGAGTCTCACTTTATTGCCCAGGCTAGGGTGAGTGCCGTGGCGTCAGCCTAGCTCACAGCAACCTCAAACTCCTGGGCTCAAGCAATCCTGCTGCCTCAGCCTCCCAAGTAGCTGGGACTACAGGCATGTGCCACCATGCCCGGCTAATTTTTTTCTATATATATATTAGTTGGCCAATTAATTTCTTTCTATTTATAGTAGAGATGGGGTCTCGCTCTTGCTCAGGCTGGTCTGGAACTCCTGAGCTCAAACGATCTGCCCACCTCGGCCTCCCAGAGAGCTAGGATTACAGGCTTGAGCCACCGCGCCCGGCCAGGATGTGTGTTTTTTAATTAAACTTTTTTATTTTGAAATAATTAGAGATTAACATGCAGTTTTAAGAAATAATACAGAGAGATCCTGTGTACCCTTTACCCAGTTTCTCCTAGTGGTAACATCTTACAAAGCTATACTACAGTATCGCAGTGAGAATATTGATATCAATACAATCAAGATATAGAATAGTTCTGTCACCACAAGGATCCCTCCTCATGTTGGCTTTTTATAGTCCCTATTTCCCCTGCTACCGTCTGTGACCCCTGGCAATCACTAATCTCTTCTCCATTTCTATAATTTTATAATTTCAAAATAGTTATGTAAATGGAATCATACTTTGTGTGACCTTTGAGAATTGGCTCTTCCATTCCCTGGAGACTCATCCAAGTAGTTGTGTGTATTATTTGTTTCTTTTCATTGCTGAGTTGTATCCATAATATGAATACAGTTTGTTTGACCATTCACTCCTGGAAGGACAGCTGTATTTTTCTAGTTTTTGCCTATTTTGAATAAAGCTGCCATAAACATTCATGTAAAGGTTTGTATGAACATGAGTTGTTATTTTTGTAGAATAAATGTCCAGGAGTATAGTAGCTGGGTCCTGTGGTGGTTGCACATTTAGGTTATAAACAAACTGCTAAACATTTCCAGAGTATCTGTATTATTTTATTTTCCCATCAATACTGTGAGAGTATAAAGGATGTGTTAATTATGTGTAAAGAAGGAAATAACACATATCTAGCAAAATAGGGAATGATTAAGGGTTGTACAACTATATTGTGGAATACTGTGTGGGTCATTAGAAATGTTTTTATAGTGTTTTTGTTAGTATTGGAAAATGGTTATATTAAGTCAAAAAGCAGAATCTAAACTGCTGATATCTTAAGTATAATAATAACTGCATAAGAAGTAGAGAAGTTGTTCATAATTGATTACTTGAATAGAGAATGTTTATGATAAGCTTATGTTGAAGGGTATTTATATTTAACTTGATTCTTATGTTATTCCTGGTAGCTAATGATACCCTTCAGTAAAAAAGGAGGGAGAGGTATATTCTAACCTGAGCAATTCTTATTTATGGCATTATTTAAGAGTTCTGGATCATTCACCTTTAGAAAGGTAAATTACTTCTACTAAATGTCTTGCTGTGTGCCAGGTGCTTTATGAAAGTTAATTCCCCATTCCCCACAAAACTATTTTGTCCCTTTCATTAGGGTAGAAATGTGTGTTTTATACACCATATGATCTGGACAGCCTTTCCCTTAGGTACTAGTATTTAAGATTAAATAAATTAAAAAAAATAATTTCTTAATTTTATTTGAGTAGTATTGTTTTAAAGGCTATTTTCTGTCTTATTGAAAATGTAAAGTACTAGGTTGAATAATATGAAATTCATGTAATAGTTGAATCTGGCAATTTCATGTGTTTCTGATGAATATTTCTTTTTTTTTGAGACAGAGTCTCGCTTTGTTGCCCAGGCTAGAGTGAGTGCCGTGGCATCAGCCTAGCTCTATGGCCTCATCTGTCTTGCCATTTACAGCATTCATGGGTATGCTATACTGATTAGTGTTTCCAGCAACCTCAAACTCCTGGGCTCAAGCAATCCTGCTGCCTCAGCCTCCTGAGTAGCTAGGACTACAGGCATGCGCCACCATGCCTGGCTAATTTTTTCTATATATATTAGTTGGCCAATTAATTTCTTTCTATTTATAGTAGAGACGGGGTCTCGCTCTTGTTCAGGCTGGTTTCGAACTCCTGACCTCCAGCAATCCACCCGCCTCGGCCTCCCAGGGTGAAGTTAGCCTGGAAACTTAGCCATCCCATAAGTTGTTACTTCAGTATAAAAATGAGTCCCAGGTTTTAAAGAACAGTCTGTCACTTGGTGGTGGTTTAGTATCCAGCCTTTTATGGTCTTTACCTTGGAGAAAAAAAAAATACACACACACACACACACACACACACACACACGTTTATCAGTAATGCTTCTAAATGTTAGTCACTGCCCTCATCTTCTTACTATGCTTAATGTACCAGTGTTTAAATAGTATCTCAGTGTCCCTGCTGTTCAAGTCGTATAGGGTTCATTTAAGCCAAAGCAATTTAGGGAAAAAAACTGAAGATACATAAGTAATGGAAACACTAATCAGTATAACATACCCATGAATGCTGTAAATGGCAAGACAGATGAGGCCATAGAGCTAAAGCCTTGGACCAGTGGTTCTCCACCAGGCTGTGTATGAGGATAACCTGGAGACTTTTTAAAACCATTGATAGCTAGGTCCTACCCTAGAAGTTCAATTTATTGGAGCCTAGGCAATAGTGGTTTTACAAACTTTCCCATGTAATTCTTATGATCAGCCAAATTTTAGTGCCTTTGTTTTGTGCTATCTTTGAAAGCAGTGACCCAGGTGAGAAATAGCTACAGACTTGGAATGATCACTAAGTAGTGACACAAAGACTAATGCTTGTGCAGTGTGAGAAGCACAGCTGCACTGTTTCTTGATTCCTCCTGCCCCACTGAGCCATGCCTAAAGAAAGCAGTTGTTTAAATTTTCGTCTTTAACAATGAAGAATAACAGTATATCATAGAAGTTATGACATTTAGAAAAATGTAACTGCAGTTTTTTGTGAAGACTGAGGCTAAGGGAGAACACAATAAGATGATCAACACTAACATCATAAATGATAAGTCACATTAATAGAATGTACCCTATATAATGAGAATGGCACTTTATCCCTTTGATTATCTTCCCCCCAAACCCATAATCCCAGTCTAAACATGAGAAAAACATCAAATCCCAATTGTGGGACAGTCTATAAAATACCTGACCAGTAATCCCCAGAGCAGACAAGTTTATCAGAAACAAAGAAAGTTAGAGCTACTGTCTCAGCCACGAGGAGCCTAGGAAGACATGACAAGTAAAAATAATGTGGCTTCCTGGATGGGACACTAGAACAGAAAAAATTAAGTAAAAGCTAAAGAAATCTGAATAAATAATCAACTTCAATTAATAAGGTTCATTAATTTGTGATAAATGTACTATACAAATGTGAGACATTACTAATAGGGTAAACTGGGTGTGGGAACTCTTTGTACTATCTTCACAGTTCTTCTGTACACCTAAAAGAATTCTGTCCTTAACCCTAAGCAGTAGTTTACTGAAAATGATGCCTTCATAGTTAAGGTACCATGCTGAAGAGTATGTTATTTCTAACTAGTTTTATTTATTAATTAACCCTGTGCCAGAGTGTGTATATCTCAGTTCAGATCTACAACACTTAGTGGAAAATCAAGGTAGGCATTCCATATTAAGAATAGAACACTAATAATACTTGTCTTTATAATGTAGAGCACATACCAGTGTTGTATACAGTTTCTAGCCCCCTCACTAACCCCTAAGGGAAGAAAAGGGGGGAAAGGAAGGAACAAAAAAGAGGGGAGGTATAACTGATGGAAGAGAAGAGAGAAAATAGAACAAGAAAAAGAAGAAGAAAAAAAAGAATAAAAGACAATGCTTGATGCATAAACCTCTATATTTCAATGGTGGTTAGGATAAAACTCAATTATACTTACAATGTAAAAGATCTAACATGGTATTGGTACATGGTGTTAGAATAATTCACAGTTTTATGAGCAGTGATACGAAATTCAGGTGTTGCAGCAAAACTATTTGAGTTTACAAAATTAAGCAGTGAAAGCAAACTTTAAGTTTCTATTGAAGAAACAACTGACATAGCCATTATAGTTTTTTTGGATATCTGGGAAAGTAAAATTTGAATGCATTTTAAGAATGCCAACTGTATAGGGAACTACAGTGACTAAAATGGAATTGGCTTTTTTATACATAGGGTGAATTGACACATTTTTTTGTGTGGATTCTTCTATATGTAATTAATGGTCTGTATGCTGAGTGATAGTCATTTTGTTTTGCAAATCATTGTGCTGTTATTTTGTTTATTCTTGTTAAAATGCTTTATTTACCTTTCTTGTGTTTGACCTCACATACTTGATATTATGTGGTCATTGTTTCTTTGCCTTTTGTCACGATGTAATGTTTGCTGCTTTTCTTTTGCCTGGGTTGTATCTTGATCTTCAGAATAACCATACATGCAATTTACATGAAGCAGATAAGCATTACCCATGTAAATCTTCATTGAGTCCCTGAGAGGTGGTGTATGTTTGTTCTCTTTTTCTTTTAAAAACTATTTATTTATTTATTTATTTTTGCTGGCAGTCTTAATAATGTTTTCATAAAATATGATCGATTTATAAATCTGTTTAACATGCCTTTCCCTTTTTGTCTTAGTGCTTTGCTTCTAAGTTGCAGATGCAGTGGCTGAACAATACTCTGTGTGGTGTGACAGGTAAATTTCCCAATTTACCTGCCGTAATAGTATGCTGTGTAATGCCATTCAATCATCTCTGAATTTTACTTGCCTGATTAGTTGAGTGAAGCAGATTTTCAATTTAAATGTAACTTCATCTGCTTGATTAAAAATGTAACAGAACATTATCTGCTGCAAATAAATTTCAGTGGAAGAGATGATTTTGCCTGTTTAAAAATAACATCTGTTTATGTCGGCTGGAAGCAGACGATTAATACCTCTCTAATTTCGAGGTTTACCAGTCCAGCTCACCTGTCTCTTTGCATGGATAGTTGAAATTGATGGCTGTCGAGTATAAACATTTACCTGTTGATGTTTAGTTGATGGATTTCTTTTTTAAGGATAATACAGAATCCCATCATTGGGCATTCATTTATTTGCTGCTCATCAAGATGATTGACAGTTTTGCCGACAACATGGAAAAAGGATCTTCCTTCATGATGCATACGAGAAAAATTTTACCCCTCAGTGATGAGTACCCTACAGAAAAAGATATTCTTGTAGATTCTTTTTCATAGTTGATATTTATTTGAATTCTGAGTTTAGAGTCCATGAGTGTAAATTTAAGTCAACTGTGTAGTAAATATAAGGGTAGTACTCCCCTGCTAGCATTTTTCACAAAGTGATTATATGTGTAGGCCATAAGGACAAGAAAAAAGATAGGAAAAACCAAAATAGTTATTCCACCAACCCCCCCCCCCCCCCCCAAGCATAGGGTTAGGCTTATAGTAGACCACTCAATAAATATTTATTGAATTTGAATTAGAAATTAGTCCCAGAGTTTATTTGATATTCTACAGATGTAACAAACTAGATTTAATCGGTCTAAATGTGTAGTTAAAAAATTATACCAAAAATAAATTATAGAATACTTGTCTATTTTTTTAAAATGAAAACTTCCCTTTAGGAGCTTATTAAAAGTATATATATGTATATATATTTATTGTTCCTTTTAAAAAATTTTAATAGATCAGAGGGGGAAGAACAAGTTGAATTTTATTACATGTATATATTATATAGCAGTGAAGTCTGGGCTTTTAGTATACCCATCACCCTAATAAGTGTACATTGTACCCCATAAAAGTTGACTTTAAATACAGAATTCTCCTTTATCCTTTTAAAAAGGCTTTATGCACTATTAATTTTCCTAACCGATAAGTAAACTGAGTTGAAAAAAATAGATGTAAACAAATTCTAATGTTAGTAATAGAATGGTACAGTATGTTGGTTTTTAGTATATTTAGTGTATAGTAAAACAGTATCTGAGTTTTGAAAATTGGTATAGTTCTACACTCTCAAAAAATACTGTGTTTTTTTGGAAATGCTGTGTTTATTTTGGTAATTTGAACACACCACTTTTTTGTAGAAGAATAATTATGCATTATTTTGGTAATATTTTTGTTGTCCTTTGTCGTAAAGTGAGCAAAAATATTGCTGGCTTGAAAGTTACTGATAAATTGCAAGCTTTTTTTCCAATTTTAACATTTATGGTTTATTGACTACATTGTTTATGGTTTGGAATGGAACTATATTTTTGAGGTAGATATTTGACGAGATTTGCCTTTTTATCAAAATACTTCAATCACTAATCAAGAAAAGTAATCAGTTTTTTCTTCCAAACATATGATATAATTAGCCTCTAATCAATTTTGTAGATTTGGACATTTTAGATGGTATTTTTTTTATTTACAAAATGTAAATATTTAGGGGTACAATCTTTTCAAATCTATCAGGTTATTCCTAGATATTTGGCAAGAGTTTTTGCCATAGTGCTTTAGGAAAACAGCTCAAACTGTAAAAAGTGTACACACATTTTTGGTGTGAACATATTTGGTACATTCTTTTCTTTAATTGTGAATTTGTAATTTTGTCATTGTAATAGATTAATCTTACTTAGATATTTAAGTTAAATGAGATATGTAGGTTTTCTTTTCTAAAAAAAGCATATAAGGTTACCACGAGAAACTTAGATATTGTATATTGTAGCTTTGTTTGTCATTACCTGTCCTTCCTGTTTATTCATAAACAGGTTTAACAGTTTGCAAGGGGTAGATGAGATTTTTCTGTTTCACTTATCCAGATGATATTTAATGTAGAGTGAATGAACTCAGAACTAAGGAAGCAGCCATCTTACTGAAGTTTAGTGTTGATTTTATTATTATTTACTGTTGTCATTAGATGGTCTTACTACCTTCTATACCTAAAGAAGTAGCTACTACTACCTGAAATTGTGTCATTACTTAGTTTATCTTTAGATCTTAGAGACTTCTGGTAATGACTCTGATTTGCATTAATTTCAAAACTTTGTCATGTGTTTCGAAAGGGGGTAAATAACATTCATAGAATTATTCATAATAGGCAAGACTTGGAAATAACCCAAATGTCTATCAGTTGTTACATGGTTATACAAGATGTGGTATATTCTTAGAATGGAATATTATTCAGTCATAAAAGGGAATTAAGTACAGATACATGCTTCACCATGGATGAATCTTGAAAACATATTAGTGAAAAAAGCATATTCTGTGATTACATTTATATGAAATGTCCCAAATAGGCAAATCTGTAGAGACAGAAAGTAGATTAGTGGTTGCCAGGGGCTGGGAGGAGGTGGGAATGGTAAATGACTCCAGTGGGCATGTAGTGTTTAGAAGATGTTGTGGAATTAGATAGTGGTCATGGTTACACAGCTTTGTTCATTTTTTAATTTGGTATCTAAGGCTGTAATCTGATACTGAGAGAACCGAAACTGTTGACAGGTAATAGGCTGGAGGTATGAGGCTGGCCTTTTTATGAGTTTTTTTTTTTAAAATCATAAAATTACAGGGGCCGGGCGCGGTGGCTCACGCCTGTAATCCTAGCTCTCTGGGAGGCCGAGGTGGGCGGATCGTTTGAGCTCAGGAGTTCCAGACCAGCCTGAGCAAGAGCGAGACCCCATCTCTACTATAAATAGAAAGAAATTAATTGGCCAACTAATATATATAGAAAAAATTAGCCAGGCATGGTGGCACATGCCTGTAGTCCCAGCTACTTGGGAGGCTGAGGCAGCAGGATTGCTTGAGCCCAGGAGTTTGAGGTTGCTGTGAGCTAGGCTGACGCCACGGCACTCACTCTAGCCTGGGCAATAAAGTGAGACTCTGTCTCAAAAAAAAAAAAAAAAAAAAAAAATCATAAAATTACAAGTGTCAGTCTTACAAAATAAGAATAGCACCTTAATTTTTATTACCCATACTGGTATGTTTATCTCACTATTAACATCATTTTTGTTTATTTGTTTTTACATACCTTTTGAAGACCTACGGTTATGTTGTAGTAATTTAAAAGGTGAGTGTAAGATAGCCTCGTGGAAAATCGAGCTGTCTTGAAATTGTGCTATCATTTTTCGAGGTTTCAGTGCATTCATTTCAGTTTTAAGAGATCAACAGCCTTTAAGGTAGATTGTGGATACTTTGTTAAATCATGGAAACTTATCTTTATGGAAGCCAGGTGGGTGTGGTAGCATGCCTGTACTCCCCTGTACTCAGAGACTGATGTAGGAGGATCCCTTGACCCAGGAGTTTGAGGCCAGCCTGGGCAACATAGCAAGACCTTTTCTCTTTTAAAAAATCTTATACATCCACGTTAGCTTGTAAAATGTTCATGTGATTGAAATTAGGTATCTCTTAATTTAATAAATACCAGTACAGGGTATACCTTTTGAAATTGTGCTAACATTTATTTTGTGAATCAGAGGAGAGAAAATAGATACTTCAATATAAATATTAGTTCAGCTTTCAGTATCAATCCAGTGTAAAATATTGATTGCCTTAGAAGTCAGTCCTACTGAATTGTATGCTTTATTATTTGAAATGCGATTTCTTTTCAACCTGCTGCAGAAATCTTTTCCCTTCTGTTATATCTTATAGCTGCTGTGTAAGTACCTTGCTTTGTAGGGTTGGGCCCCATAAGACATTCTCAGCAACTTGTTTTCACAACCGTTTCTTTGATATTCATTTGAACCAAAAAAATTTTAGTATTCTAAATATTTTGACCCACTACTTCTATTTTTTCTACAAAAGTAGAAATTTTATATGGTTCAAAGTAACTGCTAATTTGCTGTAGTTTACTAGGCAAATGTAAGCACAATTTTAATACTAATAGCAAATATTTTATTTACAGTATTTTTCTGAATGCTATACACATGAATTAACTCATTTTATCCTCACAGCAACCCAATGACTTGGTACTATTATCTCTCATTTAAAGATAGGAAGTAGTTATAAACAGTTGTGTTGGAGTGAGTGAGAGACCCAGGATTTTGACCCCAAGCAGTCTTGTCCCATAGTCCACATTCTTATTGACAGTGCTATAGTGCCTTCTATTCTTGATCTAGTCCTCTCTTGACCCTCTGTTAGTTTTGCAAATTGAATCCCATTTTCTTCTCTTGCCTTGAGCCTCTCCTTTCCCTAAGTAGTAGTGAGGGTTTGGTCTTTTATTGCATTGTGTTTGTATTGTAATTTTGTGTTTTCCCAGATGTATTTTTCGACTATGGGAATAGATACTCAAAGGAATCTTTCAGCAGTGTCTATTACACTGACAGTCACATTTGTGTGTGATTTTATAAATTTAAGAAGCCTTCTACGGTTACTGTTAGTTCAGTTGATACTTATCGAGTGCTTTTGCATCACAGTTTGTTATGTTGCAACTTCATGTATGTGTAATAACGTTAACTGAATTATAAATCTAGGACCAATTTAGTCTGTATAATCTGAAGATTTGGGGTGTTTTATCATTGATAAAGCAAGTAGTTTCCTGTTTTATTTATTTCTTAATGGCAGTTTTCCAGATCCCCATTACTGGCTTGCATCATGAGTACAAGCATTTAAAAAATTATGCCAGAGCTAGGAGAGCAAGAGTCCTCTGTCACCCCCTTTTCTGGAGGGCAATGGGGAAATAGATAGTATCAATACCCTAACGAAGGCAGTTAGACTTAATGTTATATTTAAATCAGCATGGTGTATTCAGACTTATTTAAAATTGTAGTCCATTGTAATGGGGCATGAATCTGGTTTGTTAAAGGAACAATTTGGCATGCACTGCATTTACAGGTAGCAGACTTTTGGACTGATAAGCATCTTGGTTATTTTGAGGATTTCTTGCATTCAGTGGAATGATCTTGGACAGTAGACTTAGTAGGTCCAACCAACTCTGCCTTAAATAGCCTAAGGCTGTAGGGTTCATTTCAAAATATAGAAAAACTGAGGCCAAGTACATTGAGTAATTTTTTGAGTTTGAGAATGAAATTAAACTTTATTGAATTAATATTGTTAATGATTTTTTAGAATATATTTATCTAGTATTTAATTATCAGTAGTTTTATATTAGAGATTCATGAAATTAGTGACAGATGGAGAATGGAGTTTTTCTTTTTTTTCTTGCCTAAAAAACTACCGATGGAGAGAGTGGAGTACTTATGTTACTTTTGGTAGGCCAGAGCCTAAGGCAGCAGCCATCTTCTAGAAGTTTAGTATTTATTTTATTATTTACTGTTGTCATCATATGTTCTTATTACATATAGCTAAATAAATCTTTGATGTAAAAACAGCAAAATTAGTTAATTATGAATGATTTCAAATTTTAAAACTTTATTGTGGGATTTAAACCATAAAAAAGTGGAGAAAATAATAAGATGAATTTCTTTGTATCTGTTATTCAGCATTAGTAACTAACAACTCTGGCTAATTTTGTTTAATCTATGTCCTTAATTGTCCCCTTCCCTTCTGGATTATTTTAGAAGCAAATACCAGATATTAAATAATTTCATCCATAAATATTTTAATCCTTATCTGAAAGAAAAGAGTTAAAACCCTCATTTTATACATAAAAGCCATAATTCTTCAGTATTATCAAATAGCCAGTCTGTTTAAATTTCCCTGTTTTCTCATAATTTTTTTTATAGTTCAAATCAGAATTCCAATAAAGAATACATATTGCAAATGGTTGTTATATATTTTAATATCTGTAGGTTTCCTTTTCTTTCCATTCCTCTTCTCCTTTGGAGTTTTGTTTGTCAAAGAAACTGTATTTTGTCTCACATTCTGGATTTTATAATTGTACCCTTGTAATGTTTAATACTTTCCTTGTCTTCTTATTTCTTGTAAACTGTGAAAGATTCTAGAGACTCACTTGATTGAGTTCAGATTCTGAGAGTTAGTTTGCCCAGGTTTTTGGTGGGAGGGATATGTGGTGCAGGAGTGGGAATCAAGAATATTTATGGAACTATTTACGCTTCCATCTGTTGGTACTTTAAAGAAGTGCTGCACTGTTGAAAGGTGTCTTTGACCTGCATGACTGAGATAGATTTCTAGCTTTTTTGGTCCTTTGACTGTCTTACATTTGGTACAATGCTATTTTATTACCTAAGTTTTAACTTCCTTTTCATTTTGTCATAACAAGTCAGTTTGCCCAGGCATACTTCTTAGGAAACAGTTGCTTGGATGGCTCTTTTTTTGATAATTCTTTGAATACTTGAAAAGGTATAGGTCTGTTGTAACTTCTGAAAGATATTGTTTTTACATATGAGTGTTCTTCTAAAAATTTGTTCTACATGGTCATGAAAATATCAGGATTCACACTTTTGGATGGCACAGCCCCTTAGGAGTACTGTAGGTTGCATCAGATCTATCTTTCAGATTAGCTGTGGGTTTCTAGGAATCTTAGTGTAACTTATGTTTTAGTATAACTGATAAATAGATCTCCCTGTGCCTATTGGTGGTACCTTGCTGGGATCTGTCCTTTTCTTAACATGGATTGTCTCCTTGACCCAGACTTTAAGAACTTAGCACAAAATGTATTTGCCTACACTTCAAGATGCAGCTGGCAGAAAGCTCAGGCTAACAGTTTCTTGAGGTCATGGGAGCCATCTACAGATAGTTGGTCAAGGTTCTTTAGTATATTTTCAAGTCCTAAAAATATCTTTTGCTATATTTTGTTCAGGCTTGTGATCATCTGCTATCACTAAGGAGTTGCTGTCATCCACTATCATTTGAAAACTCATTTGGCCAAAGCGTCCCATTCTGGGCATTTCATTTGAACTGATGTTAAATGATAAGGTGAATATCAGATTACAATTTAGAGCTTTTAAATAAATAAGATGATATGTCATTTTGCATATAAAAACACATTAGTTGTTATTTCTTACTTAAGGAATGTATTAGTTTCCTAGGGCTGCTGTAACAAATTACCACAGACTTGGTGGCTTAAAACAGCAGAAATTTATTCTCTCCTGGTTCTGGAGGCCAGAAGTCTGTTGCCATATTTGATTCCTTTTGGAGGCTCTGAGGGAGACCTGTCCATGTGTCTCTTATGGTTCCGGTGGCTGCTGGCAGTCTTTGGTATTCCTTGGCTTATGGATGCATCACTCCAGTCTTTGCCTGTGTCTTCACATGACTTTGGTTTCATGGCTTTTTTTTCACTTATAAGGACACTGGCCATTGGTTTTAGGGCCCACTCTAAATGCAGAATAATCTCACCTCAAGATTCTTACTTATATCTGGAAATACTCTATTTCCAAATAAGGTCATATTCACAGGTATTTGGGGTTTATTTAGCGTTTGGACATATTTTGGTGGGGGGGGTACTGTTCAATAATACAATAGTAAGTGTCCATTAATGTAACTTTCACAATTTTGGTCAATTTGCTAAACATCTCATTATATACATTTTTTCTGACACATAATGTTTTACAGGTTGTATTATTTCCTTCCTTATTACTCAGTAAAAATGAACTCTTTCTCTTCCACAGTGGAATTTGGGTAGTGGGAAGGTGGAGTATCTTTTTTGTTAAATCCACATTGCTGAAATCCTATCTATCTATCTATCTATCTATCTATTTATTTATTTATTTATTTTTTGAGACAGAGTCTCACTTTGTTGCCCAGGCTAGAGTGAGTGCCATGGCGTCAGCCTAGCTCACAGCAACCTCAAACTCCTGGGCTCAAGCAATCCTGCTGCCTCAGCCTCCCAAGTAGCTGGGACTACAGGCATGCACCACCATGCCCGGCTAATTTTTTCTATATATATTAGTTGGCCAATTAATTTCTTTGTATTTATAGTAGAGATGGGGTCTCGCTCTTGCTCAGGCTGGTCTGGAACTCCTGAGCTCAAACGATCCGCCCACCTCGGCCTCCCAGAGAGCTAGGATTACAGGCTTGAGCCACCGCGCCTGGCCCTGAAATCCTTTTTAAAGTATTAAAACCACATTCTAAACATGAATGTATGATAGATGTTTAATTAATATTTATTTATTTTTAGATTTTTGCCTCCTTTTTCTGTCCCACCTTTTGTGGCTAGCATGTAAATAAATCCTGAAATTTGGGCAGGAGAAGTGGA
Organism: Mirza zaza; assembly: GCA_008750895.1. Taxonomy (NCBI): domain Eukaryota; kingdom Metazoa; phylum Chordata; class Mammalia; order Primates; family Cheirogaleidae; genus Mirza; species Mirza zaza. The sequence goes on along the minus strand of VSMD01117372.1, from coordinate 87,879 downwards.
AGAGGTTAATCCAGTTGCAAGGCTTACATCATTTTCAGAGTAACTGATTCTAAGAATGAGCAGAATATATTTTACTTAATAGCTATGAGAGATGGATTTTCATAAACTTTTATCCAAAGTAACTAGATTCTCACATTCAGTGTAAAGAGTGTTATGAAAATGTAAAGTTCATTAATATGCTGTTTATTTTTATCCCCTTGAATGTAATTTAGAGATTATATACTGTAATAGGATTTATGACATTATACTGTTTAATCTTTAGGGTGTTACAGACACATCAAGGACAGTTGGCAGTAACTGAGGTTTGTCTGCATTTTAAGAATGCATTACTAGTATTGAATATCATGCAATTTCCTAAAAATAAACAAAATTTCTACTCTTAGAATATTTACGGATTCTAAGATTTTTTTCCTGCAGACCAAAAATAAAATCTTTAAGAACTAACAAGATGAATTAAAGATGAAACAATTTATTTCTAAGGTTAGGTTTTAATTAATACTTCGGGGATTATTTTGGCATTTCTTCATAGTATTTGTGTGCACCTCCTCAATAACCTAACTAGGATTTTTTTTTTTTTTTTTGAGACAGAGTCTCACTTTGTTGCCTGGGCTAGAGTGCCGTGGCTTCAGCCTAGCTCACAGCAACCTCCAACTCCTGGGCTCAAGCGATCCTCCTGCCTCATCCTCCCGAGTAGCTGGGACTACAGGCATGCGCCACCATGCCCGGCTAATTTTTTCTATATATATTTTTAGTAGAGACGGGGTCTCGCTCTTTCTCAGTCTGGTTTTGAACTCCTGACCTTGAGCAATCCGCCTGCCTCGGCCTCGCAGTGTGCTAGAAGTACAGGCGTGAGCCACCTCGTCTGGCCCCCTAACTAGGATTTATAAAATGGAGCAATGCCTTTTCTCCAGTTTGGTGGTCAAAAGGAGCTCTAACTTAAAAAATAGGAATATTTTTCTATCAGAAATAGCTTGACATTCTAAAATAAGGCAAGCAAAAGCAGTGGCTCAGCGAACCTTCGTCAGTGCTATTTTCTTTGTATACAACAAATACATTGATATCTTGCTGGCACAAAAAGTGTACTTTGAGTCTTTAAATCATTGCTAAGTGTGTTTTTCTGTTTTTAATCCATTGCTTATCATTTCTTTTATGTTAGATTTGAATAGTTTATATAATAGAGTGTAAGCTTCTAAAGGGCAAAAAATATATCTTTTCATCTTGTGGTCTTGATAGTATCATGCTTAAGTAGATACTTACAAGCTGTTTGATGTCATTGTGTCTACTTTGGGATGGGGGAAGATCAATGGAAAAAAATGAGGAAAATGGTTGTGCCATTAAAGATCTACTGATATCCGATTTTTCACATAGTTGCTGTTCTTTAAAAGATGCAGGTGGCAGTTCTACAAAGTCTTTTTGCCTTATTTTGTGTTGGATGTTGAGTAATCCTTCAGTTATTGTTTTCCTTTTATTATCTAAGTACATTGAAAACTCTATCAGACACTGTTAAACCTTTGTTTTCTGTTTTCAAGTGGAAAATATTTAAAAGATATTAATAGGAGAAGGATTATTACCATTTCCATTGCTCATTCCTCATTTATTTAATGTTCCAAGTTTCTTTCTGGTGTTATATTTCTTCTCTTAAGGAACTTCCTTTGGCAGTTCTTTTGGAGCAAGTCTCCTGGCAATTAATTCTCTTAGTTTTCCTTCATCTGAGAATGTATTTTAACCTTCATTCCTGAAGGATAGCTTCCCCAAATATAGAATACAGTTTCCCTCGGTATCCATGGGGGCTTGGTTCCAAGACCTTCAAATCCATGGATGCTCAAGTCCTTGATATAAAATGGTATAGTATTTGCATATAACGTATGCATATCCTCCATATACTATAAATCATTATTGCTGATTTGTAATACCTAGTATAATCTAAATACTATTGTAAATAGTTGTTACACTATTCAGGGAATAATGACAAGAAAAGAGGTCTGTGTGAGTTTGGTACAGACACAATTCTTTTTTTTCTGAATATTTTCGATCTGTGATTGATTGAATCTACTGCAGAACCCTTGGATATGAAACCCATGGATATGGAGGGCTGACTGTACTGGGTTTAAAAGTTTTTATTAGTACTTAAAAATGTTGTTTCTTTCCCTTCTGGCTTCTGTGGTTTCTGATGAGAAATTCCCAGCTATTCCAGTTTTGTTCCCCTGTAAGTAATGCGATTAAACCTTAAAATTTGAAAATTTGAGTTTTCGGCGATTTTTCCTCAAGTACCTTTTCTTTCTGCACCACTCTCTCTTATTTCCTTCTGGAACTTGGACAGATGAATATTAGACTTCTTGTTATTGTCACACAAGTCCCTGAGGTTTTGTTCATTGATTGATTGAAACGAGTTCTTACTTTGTCATGATCACAGCTTTCTTTTTTTTTTTTTTTTTTTTTTTCAAATTAACATTCTCCCATGTGATCACAGCTTTCTTAAACCTGAAACTCTGGAACTCAAGCCATCCTGCGGCCTCAGACTCCCCAGCGGATGGGAATACAGGTATGTGCTACCACACCTGGCTAATTTATTTTATTTTTGTGGAGACAGAGTCTTTTTTTTTTTTTTTTTTGAGACAGAGTCTGGCTTTGTTTCCCAGGCTAAAGTGAGTGCCATGGCGTCAGCCTAGCTCACAGCAACCTTAAACTCCTAGGCTCAAGCAATCCTGCTGCCTCAGCCTCCCAGGTAGCTGGGACTACAGGCATGCACCACTATGCCCGGCTAATTTTTTCTATGTATATTCGTTAGCCAATTGATTTCTTTCTGTTCATAGTAGAGACGGGGTCTCACTCTTTCTCAGGCTGGTTTCGAACTCCTGACCTCAAGCAATCCGCCTGCCTCAGCCTCCCAGAGTGCTAGGATTACAGGCATGAGCCATCGCACCTGGCCGAGACAGAGTCTTGCTGTGTTGCCCAGGCCAGTCTTGAACTTGCCTTGGCCTTCCAAAGTGCAGGGGGATAGGTGGGGGAAGATTACAGATATTTTTGTTTTGTTTTTAATTTTTTTCTCTCTTCAGGAAGAGTACTTTCTATTAATCTATCTTCAAGTTCACTGACTCTTTCCTCTGTCATATCAGTTCAGCTATTGAGCCTATCCAGTGAGATTTTCATTTTGGTTATCATTTCTCAGTTGTAAATTTTCCATTTCACATGTCTTTATATCTTCTATTTTTAAAGAGACTTTTCATGTGTCTGTTTATTCTGAGAGTGTTTGCTCTTGTTGGAACATTTTTATAATAGGGTTAAGGTCTGTTAGTTCAGTGTTGGCATTTGTCAATTGTCATTTCTTTAAGTTGAAGTTTTCCTGATTCTTCAAATGTCAAGTTGTTTTGGACCATATCCTTGAAAATGTAAGTATTATGAGATCGTCTGTCTTGGTGAAATCCTATGGCAAATGTTGATTTTTTTTCTTTTTTTAAAGTTGGTAGTTTGTTTGGGTTGAGGTTACAAATTCTAACCAGCCTTCTGTGGGTTGTGATCTAATGCCAGCTCCTTTTACAAAACCCTTGCAGTCTTATTCAGATCTGTCCTGGATGTGTGCCACACATTGGAGTCTCTTGGAACTGTGTAGTTGTGTATGCCATAGTTCAGTTCTCAGTATCTAGGGTATGATGATTTAGCACAAGCCCCATGCATGGACTTGGAGGGGTGAGCCTAGGAGTTTACAAACAGCTTTATGGGGCCACTTTCCTGTGGTTCTCCCTCTTCATGAACTCCCTAGCACTTTTTGGTTACTGGGGCCTCCTCTTTTGGACTACTAGCCATAGAGCTGGAGCTTTAGTTACTCCTGTGTGCTGTACACTTCTCAAAACTGTGCCCACACTGGGGCCAAGTATCGGGAAGACAGAAAAAAATAAGCAATAGGAGTTCATGCCATCCTCTTGAAGAAAAAGGTTTCCTCCCACAGGTTTAGATTCCTGCAGATTCTATTGTTGCTGCTGTCATTGCCTCCACCACCACCACCATCACAAGATTGCTTGGTAGGTTGGGTCCAGTAGAACGTGGAAAAGGGGGAAAACAGCTAGGGAATTTTCTCCACTAATCTGAGAATTAGGAGATTTCTTTCCTGCTCCTCAAGCTAGAACTATAGGGTTTTTTGTGGAGTTCTATCTACTCCTGAATGCCTGCTTCCAGATTTCAGCTGCGTAGAGTCTAGGCCACAGGATAACAAAAGAAGAAAAATTGTACACCACCAGTTTGATGGTAATTGTTATTCTTATCTTCCCCAGTTTACCTTAACTAGCTGCTTTATGCATTCTGTCCAGGTTTTAAATCTGTACTCAGTGGGAAAGATTCTTTAGATTGTGCTTATTCCATCTTTATTGGAATTGGAATTCCTGGTTTATTTTTGAAATCAGCAAAAAGTTTAAAACAAGTGAAACAATTATAACTTTAGACTATAGGTTTTCCCACATTCTTTGATTTGCGTTTCATGTTTAAGTATACATGTGTTAGAACCCACATAAGGACACTGGCCTGTGTATGGATTCTTTAAATGTGCAAATTTAGGAAAACATTTTGGTTTCTGGAAGCCATGGAGATTTTTGCTTCTTCAGATAAGCAAGATAAATAAATCTTTTTCTATGTAAAAAGCAATTTTATCTTATTTTTATGTCTTATTTGTAGTAAGTACAATTCCAATTCAAACATGTACCAACTATTTTCTAGCAAGTTTCCTTTAGGTTTCTCTTTTTAAATCACCAATACATTGTTTTGAAAGCATACTGAAACATTTTTTCTTGTATTTTTTTCTTTTTTCTTTTTTATTTCTTGCCTTTCTATCCTTCATGTTTTTGTTATTATATTTCTTTCTTCAGGTTCTTAACCCTCACTCTTCCTTCCCCCCACTGCTAAAATAATGAATAGTAATTATGTAGGGGTGCTGCTTTGAGAGTTTGAATTCTGATTGAGCGAATAATCCCTCCCACTCACCCCCCAAAAGGCTGTCTGCTTCAGCTGTCCCTTTGGCTAACTAGAATTCCAAAGGGCATTAATAACCATTTAAATTAATCCGATTATACCTGCAATTGCTAAAGGTGAGGTTCAGGCTGTTTAACCCTCTTAATGAACACAAACATGAATCAAAACTGGGTAGGAATTTTACATTTTATTTTCATTTATGCCCAAAGGAAGAAAACTATTTCACCTGCCCCTTTGTAGCAGTCTAGTTTCCAGCAATGCAAGGATGACCTTCCCTTAATTCAGCCTTCATTAGGAGACCAAAGCCAAAAAACTTGATCTTGTGAAAATGAGCTTTCAATGTTTGTGAAAGTCCTTTTGGGCAGAGCTATAGAAAACCACCAAACAGTAAATAATCCTTTAGTTAAATGTAACAGTGTTATAAAAATCTAAAAACTCTCTTCCTAGCAACTAACAGTAATTTGACTGCAGCATTCTCCCAAGGGACATTAAATAGGCAGAAAAACAGCTGTAATTTCACAACTTTAGATAAAAAGGAATGGAAAGAAACCCTAGTCCAAACTTCCTCATATTGGCCTTCTTTCTCCAACTCAGTGGACATGGTCACCTGGTTTCTTTTTTTTTTTTTTTTTTTTTTGAGACAGAGTCTCACTTTATTGCCCAGGCTAGAGTGAGTGCCGTGGCGTCAGCCTAGCTCACAGCAACCTCAAACTCCTGGGCTCAAGCGATCCTCCTGCCTCAGCCTCCCAAGTAGCTGGGACTACAGGCATGTGCCACCATGCCCGGCTAATTTTTTCTATATATATTAGTTGGCCAATTAATTTCTTTCTATTTATAGTAGAGATGGGGTCTCGCGCTTGCTCAGGCTGGTCTCGAACTCCTGAGCTCAAAGGATCCGCCCACCTCGGCCTCCCAGAGAGCTAGGATTACAGGCTTGAGCCACCGCGCCCGGCCGGTCACCTAGTTTCTGTGTAAACGTCTCAGTCACAACAAGTGTTAATAAGGCAACCTGTCCCGTAATGAGATGACTTATTGTTGTCACAGAAACCTGATCTGAAATTAATAACTATTATTTGTTTTCTTTTGTTTTATCCCTTGAGCCATAGAGAATTATTTTTACACAGCCTATTTCCTCCATTCCCATTCCCTGACCCCGCCATATTCTCTTTAGATTAGGTGTGTATTACAGCAGACTTTTTGAGTTGTACAAATTTATTGGAGAATAAAATGTTTATAAATATGGTCATATACTCATTGTACTCATATACAATTTTATATGCATTACTTAGCTTTCTTTAGCTGAACTCTTCATAAATGGTTGAAGTTAAAACTTTTAAATCAAGAAAAGGAACAATCAGATGAAACCTGTGTTTTTCCATGTAGTAGCCAGTTTCTCAAAGAATTAGTCTTTTCACTGCTAATGTGTGTCAGCTATGGAAAAGTCTAGACTCAAGAACTAAGAAATATTAGTTGGTTTGAGAAAAAGACATCTAGTGGAATCTGCATGGCACTCCTTCAACAAAGATATCAGTCGATAGATGTCATCCCCAACACCTGTCTAAAATGACTCATTTCTATTCCTGATTACCACTTATAGATTTTTCCCTTTTTAAAAAAACTTTACACAAAATGTAAACTTCATACTTTGGGATTATTCTTTAGTCTGGATCTTTTCTTTGAATGAAATAAGCTTTGAGATGCTTATTTAGATGTTCAATGGAACAGTGTGGAGAACAGTAATTGTGTTTGGGCTAAAGAATTAATCCATTTAGTCATGGGAAGCATTACTTAGCTTTTCCTTAGCAGCTGAATTGTGGTGTAACTTAGGGACTATTTTAGGATTTTAGCCTCAAATAGAAACTTTTAGAAATGAAAGTTTGTTTGTATTGATGAACATACACTTTTGAATAATGAGCCATTGACTTGATTTCAATGAAAATTAAATTGTTTTTTAAATTCAGAGTTATTTTTTGTTTAAACATTCATTGAAAGCTACATCTTTGTGTTGACCAAATTTTTAAAAATCAGTTATTCTTTAAGTCAGAAAAACACATTCTGACAGAGAAAGTGATTTAATAAGCAATAATTAGACTGGCTTCAGATAGGAATTGTAACTTCTAATTTTTCTAGTGGTTATTAGTACACTTTTGTACAATCAGATGTTGTAATAAAATTACTTTTGTCAACTATAATTTTTCTAATATAGAAAATTGAGTGATATAAGCTGCCCACGTATATGTATGTGTACTATAGTTTGCCAAGATCTACAGCCTAAAAAATCTAGTAACCTGGTTTAAAAACTTGTATTTATCATAGCTTATTTATGTTGTTGGAACTTCTGTTGTTTCATATACAATTTTATATGCACTACCAATTAATGAAGTTTGTTTGCACCGCCCATCCTCAGTAAAGAGTGAGGTAGTTATCCTGCCCTACTCTCACCAGAAAAGTTGGGCATATGCCTACCAAGGGAAAAGTTCTCTCCCTAAAGGAATTTTCTCCCTCTTTCCTAATCAGTCCTTATCTATCAAAGTTTACCTGAGATCTCTTCTTCTGCATGAAACTTTTTTCCTGTGAGACTGCTGTAAGCTGATTTCCTCATCTTTAAAATGTAAGATTAGAATTGAACACCTTGCCCCTTCCCGGTTTTCATTATGACTTTTAGGCTTATAATCAGACTCAGACATTGATATTGTTTTTTTAATTACTCTGGCATTTACTTGCCTATTATATATAGTTAAATACTTTGACCTTATACTTGGGGCTGAGTTTTCATACACATGTGGATATATTGAGGACAGGCTCTAAAAAATTGGATAAGTATTACTCTATCATTTATACAATAGTGGTGTTTGAATATATTGAGGAATATTACTCTTGTTTTGTTGGATCAGTATTTGTAACAGTAAATTGGACGATGGTTAGAACCCAGATGGGAAGTACCCAATTCCATTGTGATTTAGGAGGTAATACAGAGGTACCATGAGAGACTTTGGAGCCTACTTAGTAAGTGGGTAGGTAAGTGTAGGTTACATAGAAAGCCTTGCAAGTCAAGAGCAAAAATCTTAGGTCATACAGGTCGAGAACCAAGCAGGATGAAACAGGATTTAGTGGAAGGAATTGAATTATTTGGAGGAGTGGTACTAGGAAAACACATGTGAATGAGTAATAGGGAATGTGTGGAGTTAGATTAATGTAGACTCCAGAAGCATTTGGAGAACTGAGGTAGAGCTTGGGTTTGCACAGGTATCATGCTTTAAGTGATGTATTCATTATTTTCATGGAGCATTTCTTTTTAAAGGGAAGGTGTATTTTTGGTGTTGTCCTGGTTAACTTCAGGAAAGCTTCTGTGGGAAATTATGCTGGAATTGGTTTTAAGGATGTAAATCCCATAAATCCACAGCTTAGGTAACAAATTGAATCACTAACAGATACAAGGGGAATTTAAGGGAGAAATCTCATTTATAAAAGAATAGCTAATATTATATTTCAAGCAGTTATTATAATACAAATTCTGTATCCAGAGGATATCTTTGTATTTTGTTGCCTATTCACACTTAGGTATAGCAGAACTGGAATTCAGATTTTTTGGATTTTAGTGTCTTTTATAACAGCAAAGCCCTTACAGGTGCACCCCATTCATTATACACCTAAATGCCTAAATCATTTTGTTGAAAAAGTCAGTCAACAAATATCTATTTTATAAGCCACTACAGGCATTGCAGGAAAAAATACAAAATACAGTTTTTTGGGGTTTATTCTCTTATCATCTCCTTCAGATAGATGAAACACCACCACTAAATAGTATTCATGATGTGATCATGCAAACACATGTGTTTGAGTCTAATGTACATTGGGGGAGACGACTATCCTAGGGCAAATAGGCAATGTTCCATGGGAAAGGAAACAATTGAGTTTGAGTCTTCGAGAGTCTCTAGTATAAGGAAAATTTGAATATGTACAGGAATAGAAATGACATTTTAAACCAGGAGAAGAATAGATAGGAAGCACAGTATGTGCAAATTGCTTTCTGGGAAATATTTAATGTGGGTGGTGACTTAATGTAACTTAATGTGGTGGTTGATGATTTAATGCAGTCAACTGTGAATTAGCCAGGAGAGATACTTCTTAAAAAACTTAATTTAGCCAGGCGTGGTGGCTCATACCTGTAATCCTAGCTCTCTGGGAGGCCGAGGTGGGCGGATCGTTTGAGCTCAGGAGTTCGAGACCAGCCTGAGCAAGAGCGAGACCCCATCTCTACTATAAATAGAAAGAAATTAATTGGCCAACTAATATATATAGAAAAAATTAGCCGGGCATGGTGGCGCATGCCTGTAGTCCCAGCTACTTGGGAGGCTGAGGCAGCAGGATTGCTTGAGCCCAGGAGTTTGAGGTTGCTGTGAGCTAGGCTGACGCCACGGCACTCACTCTAGCCTGGGCAACAAAGTGAGACTCTGTCTCAAAAAAAAAAAACAACTTAATTTAGTTCAAAGTCTGAGGGGTAAATTATACTATGTTGGTAATGGTAGTATTGAAATTAAATAAAATGTTGGCTAAATAATTTTGAAATGAAGAGTGACCAGGACTTGATGACTTGATAAAAACATTGATGGAGATAGGAATGAAAAAGAGTTTTAAGATTATAAGTTTGTATGATTTAAAAATTATTCTACCGTGAACAGAAATAAGGAAGCTGAGAGGAAGGGCCCAGTCCAGTTTAGTTTTAGATGTGTTGGATTTGAATTATCTGTGTTTGATTTCGGTGAAGGAATTATGAGGGTACTTTAAGAAATATGACTGGAATGTTTATGTTAGCCTTAGAGACAGAAATATATGTTGATTTTTGGACGTAAAAGAAATCTCAGAAATCATGTAATCTACCAGGTTTATGATACACCCAAACCTCTCCCCTTTTCTTTCTCTGGGTCAGACTGTCCAGTACAGAAACAGATTTGCTATGTATTTTGAATGAACAATGAAAGAATGAACTATCCTTTAGAAAGCTATTTATTATAGTGGAATTTTATCTATAGCTGCAGCCATTTTGCCAGATCTCTGATGGGACTAACAATAATGTTGTCTACTTAATTTTAATAGTAAGTACTTCACCAAAGGTTGTTCAAGTGAACAAATATAGCAGTAGATTTTATAATGGTAAAAGAAGAATATTTGAAATGAAAGAAGATCTAATATAATGAAACAGGCATATTTTCAGTGGTGTGGTGAGTTTGAGACTTGTTAGAGTAGAACTCATACCTTATAGAAAATATTTTGCTTTAATTTTTCCTATTACATTTTTTAATATGTAGCTCTTTGTTTCATTATGACCATTTTAGTTAGAAGATTACTATCTAAAACTAAGAATTTAAAATTTTTTCCTTAAAATGTTCATTATTGAGCTCCTTGTTTTTTATATAAATTTTTGATAAAGAGCTCTTTGATTAGTTATGATTCTTTTAATGTCATTTGAGGTATTAAAAAAACTCTCCTGAAATATCTAGGATATTATGATTAAAACAAAATATGTAGCCTTTTCTTCTAAGTAGCAATTTTAAAAGTTGAGATAGTCATGTTTTTTTTTGAAAGATAAAGCTTCTATTAATGACAATTTTAGGTAGTATGCAATTAAAATGATTAATTATTAAAATTTATATTTTTATATATTGTAACTTGTTAAATAAACATTTGTTTGCATGTTATTTGAATACATATACTGTTTTAAATGGGTTGTGTTTTATGAGGAGGGGGTCACTATGTTGTATTATAGTTTTACACTGTGGTGCGGGTAGGGGGGAAACAATCTAGAATGATAATCAAAGCTAGGGTAGAGTAACTTGTTAAACACTTTAGAATTAGTCTTTTTTTCCCCTTTTGCAGTGTGATACTTTGAAGGCAGCTGCTACAGATAAACTCTGGAGCCCCAGATGGTGGTTGCCTAATCCTCATGAGAATTCATGTCCTGGAAGCAGCTCTTATCTCTCCAGACCTGACATTGTCTGTGAGCTTTTGCTAAAGAGGGAATAATATAAACATGCTATGCATCAGTTTCACTTCTTGAATATGTCAAAGACACAGGGAGTTATAGCAAAGTATAACAAGAACAGAGTTCACATTATTGAAAATGTTGTTATTTAAAGCACTTGATGCTAGCTTGTGGTGATTGATGGGGTGTAGTCTGAGAGGAAAGGCACAATAAACACTTTTTTGAAAGAAAAATGCCACTCCTCCCAATATCATAATTTCAGAGATGTAGATTTGTCATTAAGTGTGCAATACCCAGAAGAATTCCCTGTTACATGATTTGCTCTAATCTGAGAGTTTAAAACAATCTGTTCTATAAGTGAATGTTCTGCCCCCCTTCCCCAGCAGTCTTCTCTGTTTGGAAAGCCTAAACAACACTTCTGCTATTCTGAATTTAATGCTTTCTTCAGTTTTCAAGGATCTGATCTTTGAGATCTTGGTCAGTGATAACTATAGATGGTTGTCTCTTTAGCATAGCAGCCAAATGCTCTGAAGTGGGCTTGTAGAGAATTTATCAGACAGTGTCTCATTTAATATGGAAGCAGGAATGTTGGCACTGTCATCGTGATTAATTGTTGAATCACCTATCACTTGATGATATGACTCTGTATAGGTAAGAAGGGGATTTTTCTCCCTTAGAAAATTATAAAATTTGTGATGAAATGGGAAACTATCATGTTACTCATCATAAAACCGAAGCCTGTCTATCAGATCTTTTATCTCTTTCCTTTAAATATCCTGTAGAATCTGTGGTGCGCTTTTATGTTTTCATAACATTTCTTATTTTATTTCATAATCCTGTGGAGCCCTTCCTAAAAAAAGTTTCTAATCATTCTATGAGACCCAGCTCAAATATCACTTATTCTTTGAAGTCTTCCTCAGACTGAATCATTTCATTTTTTTGTCTCTCAGAGTGTTATAACAAGAGTAATCTCTCTAGACTATGGCTTTGATTGTGCCTCAAAATACGTTTGCATTGTAATTAGATTTCAAAACTCAATGTTTCACCCTACTGGTCTCTCTCCCTTTGCTGGTTCACTTCTTAGCCAATCTTCTTGGCTACTGCTCTGTCACAGAATGACTTGCTATTATTCCTTCCTCTGAGCCTACTTTGTTCCCTTTTGGCCCTAGAGTACCCTCCATGTCTGTCCTTTTTAATCTTTCACATTTTTTAAAAATCTTGCTGAATCATGTCTTCTCCATGAGCCCTCAGCATTCTCAGTTAGAAATCACAGGACTTTGTTTCCCTCTTACAGCACGGTTGAACACATTTTATATTTGTGGCATTTTCCTAGATTATGTTGAGTATGAAAATTAGTCAGAAAAAATTCTAATCTTTAAAGATTTATAGTCTAGAAGGAATGATGATAATGCGAAGTGGATACTGTTACATGTTATAAGAGAGAGAATTCAATTGCAGAGAGATTACTTCTAATTGGCATACTGATGGAAAGCATATTTTCATCAATTTGTGTTTGCTGCCTGTTCATTTGGGAGCTCCTGATGATGGAGCCTGCTCACTGAAACTTAGTATACCCTGCAGTTTCTGGCATACTATATCAAGGAGGAGGCATAGGAGGAGATAAATTTGAAAGATTAATAATAAAGAACTGAGTACAACTTGGGGTTAGGTAGTAAAGAGTGAAGGTTGGAGCATCAAAGACTCAAATTCAATAAGTTTTTTTACATTGAATTAATTGATGATTGAGTCTTGGCATGTTTGTCATATTTTCCTTGCATTATGAAATTGTATTGCCTGCTGTGTGCTAGAGTAGTATGAAACAAGATGCTTAGCACCTGTATTTTTAGCCACCTACCCACTGAGTTCATTTTATGTTGCTTCCTGTTTTTTCACATTTGCCTCACCCCCATTCCCACCGTATTCTCTTTTTGGGGTTCTTTTTCCTACAGTACATTAAAAGACCAATGAAAACATGCCCCAGATGGTGCTGTTCTTTATCATCATCTCACCACTCTGTGTTCCTATTTAAAAGAACAAACAAAAAGCAAAACAAAAAGACACATGCTGCTGGTTTGTAGCCCAGCTGGCTCTGATTTCCCTTATTTTTGTCTTTGCTGTTCTCTCAGATTCTTGGTTTCTATTTGTTTCTTTTTGTTACCTCATACTGCTTTCATTTGTGCACCACCCTTATAAAACCCCTTTATTCTCTCTCTTCATTGGATTATACGTTTATGCGTTCTGATCTTCCTATTCTTAATCTTAACATTTCCCTCATTGTTTTGTTTTTCTACTGTCCTTTGCTTTTTTCCTGTTGTCTTCTCCATGTCCACTTCCACCTTAGTATCCTTGAATTGTCCTTTTTTCATTCTTCGCTATATATCATTAAAAAATAAAAGCAAACCCAGAAACAAAGCATAAAACTTCCTGACTGTATGTAGGCCTTTTTAAAGCTGACTCCCCTTCATTTATGACTTTTCATTCTGTTCCTCATATTCTTTCCCCGTAATAAATCTAGGAAAGCAATAATCCCAGCTCTTCTTTACCATTTTCATTTCCACTCCATGTTCTTCCATTTTCCATTATTATTCCCATAATTTTATTAAGGCCCTAAGATAAGGAAGGTATGGGCGATGTGAAGCTATGAGTCATGCAGTACTGGCTATTCTACCTCTTAGAAGCCTTAGTATTGAGGGTAGAAACAGGAGCGAATTCAAAAAGGAGAACAACCATAAGAAATTGGAGCATGTTTATAGCTCTTTGTAAATTATGCTTTCTGGAAAATAGAGTTTGAAGAATAATTGAGGAACAAGAAGGTAAGAGAAATAGACCAGAAGGGTGGACCCTCAGGAGGCTCTCTGCTCAAAGAAGTGTGTATCTTTTCTTCACTTCACCTGTGACTCATACCTACCGACAAGTTCTGTTCATTAAAAATGCATGTGGTTTAACTGGTCCTTTTAAAAATGAAAATGAGCTGTGCTGTTAAGTCCCATTCAGATACTATGTGAATTCATCTTAATCAGATTGTGAATAGCAATTTCAATTTTATTTGGTTGTAATGGGTAGAAACTCATGGACAGAAGGGGCTATGGGAGACAAGGATCTTGTTGCCTTCTCTCATAATTTTTGTTTTGAATTCATTGAATTTTTTTTTTAACTGTTAGTAATGATCTAGCTTAACTTCTTTATTTTATAGGTGAAAAGAAAAAAGATCCAGAAAGCTTGACTTGTTCAAGTCTTACAGCTTTTCAGTGATTGAAAAGGGCTGATTCTATCCATCTTTCTCTTTATAGCACCATATTATTTTTATACTCCAGTGGCTTCCTAGCCATTCCTTGACTTGAAGTGGGAAGAACAGGATCAATGAAAAAAACGGACAAAAAAATAATACATATATGTACCTTTCCACTTTCTCATTTCTTTCTCCCTTTATAGTCAGTGCATTATAATATTCTGGATGTCCATGTTTGGAGAACAGATCCTACTTGAGTGGCTAAGGAGCTATTACATAGAAGAAAACAAAAAAATTATGCCTTTATTAAAGAGGAAAGGTATTATAAATTTTAAAGTATTATTGTGTTGATTTATTTTTGTTTATCAAAAACACAACTTCTCAGATAACAAGGTCAATTTTTGTCTATAAAATCTGGATAGATAGGAGGGTAGCCAAAACCGACTGGAAAATTAAGTAGTCCAGCATTATGTTAAGTGAATATGTTTAAATCGGCAGGGCCCAATGACATACATCATAGGGCACTTAAAGATGTGGCAGATATCATTGCAGAGGCAGTAACAAATTATCATGCACAGGATGTGAAAAGGGCAGAGTAATGGTAGTGTTTCTAAGCCACCACTTTTGTTATTGTAGCACTGTTTTCCACCTCCTTCCAAAGCTAGAGAAACAAAGAAGCTATACAAAACTCACATTATTTGCATTGCACTGGCCCTTGAAAACACCATTTACACCATTTACGTAGCCATATCCCATTTCCCCCCTGTCATTTCTCCAACTTGTGTATTATAAATACAAATTCAGTGTAGGTTTTAAGAGCTTGTGTATTGTCTGTGGAAAATAGAGAGTAGAAATACGGTTTCTATTCACAAGTGTTTCTGCAATCCCAGTGTTTAGAGTACTTTTAACACAGTTTCATTTGATTCCCCCAATCAACCTAGAATGTCTGTGGTGTAATGTGTAAAGATAAATCTATCACAGTATGCCATAGAAAAGTTTGTCTTCTTTGGATTCAGTTTGTAATATTAATCCAGACATTTTTTACCTATTTGTTAATATTATAAACTCTGCCTGCTTCCACAAAAAGATTTAGGATAGATTAAAATAGGATGCATCTACAGTAGGACAGCTAAAAATGAAGAGTAAACAATCAGATAAAGTTTCCACTTCTAGGAACTGGGTGAAATGATTGTTGTGCTTAAATATTAAAGTTAGCTCTCAGCTTTGTCAGTTAGTTGGAAATGTAATGAATTGTATGTTTTTATTGCTTATTTGTTTAATTAAAGAGAAGCACATTACTTTTTACCTTATATCATGATTATTTATATACATTTTGAATGTCTCTAAACTCCTTTAGAGGAGGGACCATATGTATCCATGTTCCTCTCCATCACAGTGTTTAAGCACAAGTGAGCAAATGATTCAGTATGATTTCTTTTGAGGAAAGCAACTTGTTTCGGCACTGGAATTTAAGAGAAAATTTGTCATTTGGATTCTTATTAAAGAAACACTGAATACTTTATTGATAACTATTTCAGCCCAGGTTTTATAAAGGATACAAAACAGTTATTTGTATAGTCCTTGCTTTAATTGACCCACAAGAACTATAAGGGATAACTAGGAAGGGCAGGGTGGTATCTTGAACAAATCATGAAATTCTGAGACAGATGGACCCAGGTCTAGTCCCATATCTGCTTTGGGCTCTGTGACTTTGGGCAAGCTATATAACCTCACTGACCTTTAGTTTCCTCATTTGTAAAATAGGGCTAATAATATTATTCTCACAGGAATTTTGGTTTGGAAACAATCTAGGTACTCAACACTTTCTTTTTGGAAAAAATAATATTCTTAACTGAGCATGGGTTTTTCCATTAGGTAGACTGAATTTTGTTGGTGACTGTGGACAATTTAAATAACACATCTGCTATGGTTTGACTGTATTCCCCACGTGTCCACGTGTTGGAAACTTGATCCCTAATGTGGAGGTGTCGGGAGGTGGCACCTTGAAGAGGTGTTCATGTATTGAGGGCTCTGCCCTCACGAATCAATTAATGCCATTATTGTGGAAGTGGGTTCATTTTAAAAAGACGCATTGACCCCGCTCTTGAGCATGAATCCTGTCTCCCTTCTTCTCCCTCCCTCCTTTTGTCCTTCCCCCATTCATCATGGGATGATGCAGTCAGAAGGCCCTCACAAGATGCCAGCACCTTGATCTTGGATGCCCCAGTCTCCAGAAGTGTGAGAAATAAATTTCTGTTCTTTATAAATTACCCAGTCTCTGATATTCTGTAATAGCAACACAAAACAGACTAAGACAACATTGACGTTTTGATTTCTTCATTTATAAAGTAATAATAATAATGGAATCACTGTTAATACCTGAAGTAAAGCACTTAGTTATTACTAAGTGCTCAATATAGTCATTATTACTGATACTGTAGTAAATAAAATATTTTCATTGTAAACTATATTAGACTGGGTACAGTAACTCACACTTGTAATCCCAGTGCTTTGGGTGGCCAAGGTGAGAGGATTGCTTAAGGCCAGCTTGGGCAACACAGCGAGACCTAGTCTCTACTTAAAAAAAAAAAAATTAGCATTTTTGGTAGCATTCACCTGTAGTCCTAGCTACTCAGGAAGCTGAGGTGAGAGGATCATTTGAGCGCAGGAGTTTGAGGTTACAATGAGCTATATTCATGGCACTGCATTCTAGCCTGGGTGACAGAGCGAGACTGGATCTCTTAAAAAAGAAAGAAAGAAAACCAAATCAGTTTAGCCCAAGTACACTGAATTGAATGTTGAATATTGGTACATTTGTCAGGAGTGGGTGACAAAACAAGATAGAACAAGTGCCTAGATTGCTAATATTTTGAATGATAATCCATCTCTTTTAAAATCAGTCATCTAAGAACCAGCAAAGGCCCCTCTTAAATTCCCATTAAGGTGATTATTATGTGGGTGATTCTAGAAGACCAGCCATCATAGTTATCATCATGCAGCATGGTGAGGAAAATGGCATCTTTTTATACTTAATAATAGTTAGACTATGCTGGCATTCTACTCTAATTTTTATGCTAATACATATAATTTTATAGTCATGAAACTATATCATATAATCTTTTTATTTTGCTGTTTTACTTTTGCTACCCTCCACTTGCACAATTCTCCTACCCCAAAATAACTTGTGTTAGCACTTTTGTGTGTCCTATACTTTTCTTAAATTACAACTCCATACCCAAACATTCATTTATACATACATGCATCTGGTTTAGGACACATTTTTTGCTTGAAAAATGTGTTCATTTTATAAACTCTTAACCTCTAACACCACTAGTGTACTTTAATACATTTTTAAATGACTGTGTAATATCCACAGCGTACATGTGTCATTATTTAATCATTTCCCTGTTTATGGATACTATCTAAGTAAAACATTAGAATAATTTTCAGAAAGCTCTTTCTAAACTGGAATGCCTATATCTTATTTTTCATATCATTATGTACTTAACTTTTTTATTAAAATATACCTTATATAAAATTTTACCATTTAACCGTTTTTAAGTATATAGTTTGGTGACATTAAGTACATTCACATTGTTATACAACCATTATTACTATCCATCTCCAGAACCTTTCGTCATCCCATACTGAAACTCTGTACCCATTAACAGTAACTCTTCTTCGTTCCTACTCCTCAGCCCCTCATACCCACTGTTGTACTTTATGTATTTGACTCTTCTTGGCACTTTATATAAGTGGAAGCATATACCGTTTATCCTTTTGTGTCTTTTTCACTTAGTCTAATGTCTTTGGGGTTCATTGACAGTGTAGCGTGTATCAGTATTTCATTTCTTTTTAAGACTTTATTAAAATCCTTTATTAAAAGGATTTGCACTGTAAAATTTGGATTCAACCAAAGGACTCCAGAAGCTCACATGTGGCCCCAAGGCTGCAGGTTCCCCAGCCCTGGAACTGTTGCAGTAGTGTCCAAGTTTGTTGTTCTGCATTTTTCCACTCAGCAGCTAGAGAGATGATGTCCTTTCTTTCCACAAAACTCGTTCATTTTATGTTATGAAAGGCTATGTATGATCTGGTTCATTGTCATCATTCTGATCATATAAATGCTATTACTTATCAATATTCTGCTTTAGCCACATTTACTGCTCTTTTTTAAAAGTTTCAGGTACATTACTGTCTTAGAGCTTTTGTACTTACTACACCCTCTATGAGATATGCTTTTCTCTAAATATTTATATGGCTATGATCTTCCTCACTTCCTTAAGATCTCTGCTCAATTGTCAGACTATCAGAGAATTTCTCTGACTGTTCTGTATGAAATAGCATCTCCACCTAGCCCTAACCCCATCTTTTTCTAACCCCTTTTCCCTATTTTATTTTTCTTCATAACTACACCACCTTATATATTTTATGTGCATATGCATGTATGTATTATGTATATAATGGTTTCACTCTACCCATTAAAGCAGAAACCTTTTTATTTCATTGCTACATCCCTAGGACCTAGAATGGTATCTGGTTAAACACTCAGTAAATACTTCTTGAGTGCATGATTGCATAAATCAGGTTGGGCAGTACAAGAAATAGTTGTGTTTATGAGGAAAATCAAGGGGCTTCTAACAACAGTAGGCCTCTGAAGAGGTGTGGGAAGTGGTGATGTAGAAACATCTTCAGGAGAGAAGATGTTGGAGTGGAAATATTGGTGCTGAGGATTATTTAGTGGGCTGATTACTTGGACAGGTAGTAATACATGAAATCAGAAGGCTTTGTAAATTATTGATCTCTTTTTTATCCACCAAGGAAAAGTTTTTTTCTCTCCATTTGACCTCACACTATATGATTAGCTGTTTTTTCCTTTTTTTTCTTTTCTTTTCTCTCTTTTTTCTTTTACTTTTTTTTGCCTTAGAGTCAACAAGCCTCTTTTCCCCTTTCCTGGCTCTCTGGTTTATTGTCATAGCCAGTTTCCAGTCCTTTCCTGCCAGCTTGATTGTCTTCCCTCTGGTGGCTGGCTCTCATCTCCCTGGCCTCTTTTTTGTCAGGAAGGGCGGTGTATGTGTGCACTTTATCCTTGAATGCTAAGAGAGTATTCATCAAACTGACAGTTGGTGTGACTACTGGTTGCCATTTGACATGGAGAACGACACCTAAAAGTCTGCATTTGAAGCTGTGGGCCTTCAAGAGACTCACATAAGAGGCTGTCTTTATCAAGGAGAAAGAATCACATCGACGAACATTTAGTATTTATGGCATTAAATTGTATCCTTTCTCAAACTATATTTCTCCCCCATACTGACCGTGGTAATCTTATATCATAGATCTTTTTTGTATGGTAAGAAAACATAAAAACCCCCAAGATTTGTGAAGGCTATTGTCTAATAATGTACAAATATTCCAGGTTTTCATTTCTTGGGATTACCTTTCCTTTCCTTATTATAAACTTGATTGTTTCTAAAACTTTTCAGCGAGCAATTCTACATTAAGTTAATCTTTATGTTGTTGAAATGTTTTTATGTTAAGGAACCACTTACAAAGACGATGTTTGGTATATAGAAAGGGAAGTAGTGAATGTTTTTATTATGTTGAAGGAGCTTTACATTTTGGACCTGTTATGAAGCATTTTTATGACAGTTTTAGCCTTTTCAACTGATTTCATTATGTTATACCTTTTAGAAGTCTACTCAATGTATTTTTAATATCTTAAATAAGAATATAATTTTTGAGCTACGTTTCTAAGTCATATATTGTTTCCCTGGTCAACATATGAGTAGAATTAATCTGGTAACAAAATGCCTCTGTGCTCTCCTACCATACCACAAGATTCTTGGTTTTTTAATTCTTATTTATCAATTTAATCCTTTGATAATTAAATTAATTAAACCAATTGCTTATTTTATTCTTATTTTCTCTGGTGTTAGTTTGTCAAGCCAGAGTTTGTTTTCATAATTATGTCTGATAATTCTGTACAGTAATTGTTGGAGGGAAGTCGTTAGTGAAAACAAATTTAAGGTGAAGAAGATATTATTGTTCCCCAGCATTAGCAATAATGAAGTTGAATTTCTAGTTATACACCTTTTTGTGGTTATTTGGGCGTTGAATTACTCATTTTTGTGAAGCCAGTGTTGCAACTTAAATAGTTGAAGAAAGAGGCATTTCTCAAGTAATCTTAGAAATTAGGATGTAGGAAAATAAAATAAAAACTTTATTTTGTAAATTAAAGCTCTCCCTGTGTTATATTAAATTTTAATAACATTGATATTCTGTTTGCTTTATGAAACCTTTTATTACAAACAGTTATGAATATGAACATCTCATTTGACTACTGATGAACAGAGGGAAAAATCTAAATTAAAACTTTAAATACCACTATTTAATTACCCAAATGGCTTTGACTGTGTTAAAGAGTGCCTGGGATTATTCTGTTTTTCAATTTGTTTTAATGCTTCCTTGGTAAAAGCTGATGGATTCCCAGGCCCATTGCTGTCACTGATGAACTATATAAAGATAAATGACATTATGGTAAATTCCACTTAATGACACATTTTTAATTTTCAGAACACAGACATTTTCGGGCTAGTGAATGAAGGCTAATTACCTCAAGATCAGAACAAAATAACTCCTCATTTCGAAAGATAATAGAAAAGAAATGTTGCAGATTAATGATGCTATTTATCTTTAAAGGAAAAAAATTTTATCTTTATCCAGATAGCATAGCTCCCTGAGGAGCATGGTTATAAAATGAATCTGAAGTCGCAACTTAATAGGTTATTAAAATTGTGAGTGCAGGCTCTCCTGCTTTAGTCTTTCCATAAATTTAAATTGAAGGTCTGCTTTATTCAAAAACGAGCAGCTTGTTTATGAGGCCAAAGGGAGCAACATACGTTGCTGACAAAAGATGCACTTAACCCCATTCTTATATCCTCTCTATTTCTCTGAATGAAGCTCAACTATTTGAAAAAGTATTTTTAAATTTTGTCACTGCTCTTAATTGATACCTACATGCAAGGGCCACACTTTAAACTTATCTAATATTAAAATTTTAAAAAAGCTGTAAATACACCAAGTCTTTACTGAATACATACAAATCAATTTCTAATCTGATTCAGTTGTGTGAGTGTGTGTGTGTATTTTTAAATATTTGAATTTTGTTTTCTAATAGGGAAATGTCTTGGCCTATGAAGATGTGATTTTGTGGTCACAGTAGGAATTTATTGGAATTGTTCAATAAATCATCCACAGTTAAAGGATTAGCAATAATCCTTTTGCTACACTCCCACACAAGTAACAAAGTAGTGAGTCAGAGAATATTACTTGATCATAGAGGCTTTAACCTGTTTGTGACATCCTAAACTCCTGTCTCTTACCGTAGGTAGGAGAACTGTTATTTTTTTTACTAATGAGGTCATATAGCATTTTCATTTTTATCTCTTAGATAGTACATGATTTGCCTATATATTGATCATATTGGGCCACAGAAAAATGTTTGTTACCGTGAAAGGAAATAATGTTTTGCATGTGATAGAAATTTCATTATATTATTGAGATACTGTTTTGTACCTTTCCAATTTTATTGTTCTAAATAGTCAAGAAAACACATGTTTTATCTTGCAGGAAAAGCAGTACACTGATTGCCCATAGCATTATTTTGATATTAAATTTTCTGTTGACATTTCTTACAACAGTTAAGAACAGTATTCTTTGTAATTTTAATTGCTGTATGCATTTGATTTTATGTTACATATTACGAAACCCTCTTTATTCTGAAAATGTTCTTGTTTAAGCTATTTGACCCTATAGGTTATGTGTAATTTCTTATAAAATAATTTTAAATCATTGAATCTGAAACCAGATGCTCATATTTACTAACAGCTGTGGGAAAGTACTATAAAATGCAACTTGTTTCAAATTGTCTCACTGTTCTTCATTTTAGTACTTTAATTATACTATTTAAATTAAATTTTCAGCATTATCCCCTACAAGGCTTTCTTTATTCTTTATTTTCTACAGGTGTTTCTATCTTATAGTGACTTAAGGAGCTGATAAGAACTCTGAACATTATGTTTTACAGTCAGAAATAATCCTACTGTTGAGATAAAAATGAATATTATTTTTTAAATATTAAAATAATTAGCTTATATAATGACCTTATTTCTGATTCCTAATAACAATTCCTGCAAAAGTAAAAAGAAATAAGTATGTTTTATGCATATGAGGGAAACTTAAGTAATTCATTATTCATATTCTCTAATCCGTTTTTAATTGTGGACAGCAATGTGTACTATAAGCCTGTGTGTTATTTCACTATGATTTGGTGAACTTTCTGATTCACTCTCTCATTCATTTAAAAAAATTACAAAAATTTTTAGGAATTCTAGAAACCTTTAATCAGCCATAGAACTATATACCAGTGTAATATAAAGATTAGGCAACAGCATTTTGGCACATTATGAAACATTTTTTTCCCCAAAATTTAAATGATTAAAATGGATCTGCTTGGAGTGTTTGTAATACTTGTTTTCTACATGGTTCTTATCCTTCAGCTCAAAAAATCGCCTTGTATACTGTTAGTTAGGATAATACACACCGAAATGTTCTAGAACATTAATAATATGGTGTCCATGCTCCTATCTTGTTCCCAGTTATTACTGTTTATTTAAAAATTTTCACAGTTTGTCCTATCTACCCTTCATCAGTGCAAGTTTATTTTAAAGACATTTACATGCAACTTTGGCAGCGAAAAATGTCAGAAATTGTCAGGGTTATATTTTGGAGTCACATGTATTATCTGGATATGAAAATCAGTAATTTTTTTTAATGTGCAAGTTTTCTCTTTTATTGATGATCTTGAATGAATATTTTGTTTGAAAATTCTGTGTTATGGCCTGTGAGTAGTTATTTCTTTGAAAATTCTGTTTTAAAGCAAGTCATTTATCCTTTCTAGTTAATTGTCTTTTAGTTCTTTGGCAGTTTCTGATATTGCAATTTATCAGTAACCTGTAAAAATCATATGGAAAATAGACAAATTAAGGGCTATAAAATTGCTAATAATGGTTTTGTAGCAAGGGTCACAAGCTAGTTACTATTATACCTCCTTCATAATTGTGGAATTTTGTTTGGACCTGTTAGACAGTTAACAGATGGATTTGAGTACAAAGATTCTTGACAGGGCCAAAAAGATATCTTTGTGGTTTAAATCTTCAAATCCAACCACAGTTAAATACTAAGGCTTTATCAGAAGTTACAAATCATAATAAAGTGCTTTACCTTTCCAATTTATTCGCAACTAACTCCTCAAGCTAACTAACTGTTGTCGTTTGATGGTTAGGGAATGCAATCAGAGGTGAAAATCTAAATTTCAATTTTAATACTGGCTATAGTTTTTGTTGAGATAGTATATAAATTCTTGTCCCCTCTGTGTCTGTTTTCTTACCTGTGAAAATTATGGGTGTAGACGCATTCCAATTGTAATCTACAGAGCTTTGTGGGCGTTAGGAGAAGGTTAGCGGGCCACTCTATAAAATCATTTTTCCCCTTTTGTGCTTAACCAGAACAACTGTTTTTTTTGGATTGGAACTCTGCTTAAGATTTGATTACAAAAAATATACTTCTTTCAAAATAGAAAAAAAGTTTTATAACCACTTCTAGACTGGTTCAGGAATTGGCAAACTGTAGCCCACAGGCCAAATAAGGCCCAACACTGTTTTTGGAAAGAATGTTTTATTGGAACAAAGCCGTGCTGATTTTTTACATATTGTCCATCGCTGCTTATGTGCCATAGTTAGATGTTGTGACAGAGACTGTATTGCAAGCAAAGCTCAATATATTTATCTGGCATGTTACAAAAGAAGTTTGCCAGTGCCTGCACTAGGTACTCACTAATCTTATACCTGAAAATTAGTTCCTTGGGATAGCTTAACTTCTGTATGCAGTTATTCTTACACTGAATACTAATTCTTGGCTAATTCTTTTTGTTTTAAAACATTATTTAGGTCTAATCTTCATGAAACTATGTTTGACCATTCAGCCTTTGTATTCCCTAGCATTCTTTAAGAATAGTTATTTTGGCCTGGCGTGGTGGGTCACCCTGTAATCCTAGCACTTTGGGAGGCCAAGGCTGGAGGATTACTTGAGACCAGCCTGAGCAAGACAGTGAGACCTCATCTCTGCAGAAAATTGGAATATTAGCCAGCATGGTGGTGTGAACCTATAGTCCCATCTACTTGGGAGGCTGAGTCAGGAGGATCACTTGAGCCCAGGAGTTTGATGTTGTAGTGAGCTGTGATGACACTAATGCACTGTAGTCCAGGCAACAGTGTGAGACCCTGTCTCAAAAACAAAGAAACAACAAAAAAGAATAGATATTTTTTGCTTATTATTTATCCTAAAGTATATAAAAAGAAATATTCTTATATGAAATGCTTCATAGCCCCTGGTTAATTGGTTAGGCAAGATCAATGTATATGCAATGATTATAGGACAATTTAAGACACAGTATGGTAGATTTTCAAATTATGAGTCTAAAAGTAAGGTTAGTAGAACAGAGAAATTCAGTGCAGTTTGAGGAGTGTGTTTTGGTTTTCTTGTTTTGTTTTTTGAAGAAATGTGACTTGACCTGGTCTCTGAAGGGTAGGCAGAATTTGAATAGCTATCAAGGATGTCAGAATGAAATCCCTTGGGTAAGGAAAGTATAGAGAAGGGAATGAACTTACGGGTAGTGAACGTTATTGGGCTTATTGGAGCAGTGAAAATGAAGTGGTGTTAATAAGGAGGGAAAGAGCAGATTACTAGATAACAGAGTTTGATGTGGAAGATACTTATAAATCATGTTGTGTTCCTGAAGTCATGAAATAATTATATGTACAATAATCAGTAAGACCTGATCATTGTACTGTTGATCAGTACTATGCTAAGTGCTTCAGAAACTCCATAGGATTTGCTGTATGACCATTTGTTTTTAGGAAGCTTACATTCTGATTAGACTTCTAAGGCAGGTGACCAAACATAAAATTGAAGGGTATCACATGGTATTGTAAGATATGAGTGATTGATAATACTATGGACGTTTAAAAAAGGAAGAAATTAACGAGAGCTTTGAAGTCATGAAGCATTTCATGTAGGGCTAGCATTTATTCTGTGCCTTTAGGGATGAAGAGGACTTGGGTAGGTAGAGTTCATATAGGTAGCGGGAAGGGTATTGTTGGCAGGGAAAACACAGTGAACACAAAGTGACTTGCACATAAATGTTCCAACTAGCTGTATTCATGATAGATGAAAACTAGAAATAGCATGAATGTCCATTACCCAGTAGATTAATAAACTGTGATGTATCTATTCAAAGGAAGAAATTACTGATACATTCTGCAACACGGAGTACTCTCTATATTTGTACTCAGTTATTGAAGTCAGACACAGCAGACTATATACTGCATGAATCTATTCCAGTAACGTTCTGTGAAAGGCAAAACTAATGACAGAAATCAGATCGGTAGATGTCATTAAATGGAAGAGATTTATTGTGAAAAAATCATGAAGAAACCTTTTGAAGGCCCCAAAATGTTCTATATCTTAGTTGTGGTGGACATCACAGAACTTTATACATAAGTCACCCTGGCTAGAGTGCAGAGTCATACCTCACAGCACCTCAAACTGCTGGGATCAAGCGATCCTCCTGCCTCAACCTCCTGTGTATCTGGGACTACAAGCGCATGTGCCACCACACCTGGCTAATTTTTTCTATTTTTAGTAGAGATGGGGCCTTGTTCTTGCTTAGACCAGTCCCAAACTCCTGACCTCAAGTGATCCTCCCACCTTGGCCTCCCAGAGTGCTAGGAGTATAGATGTGAGCCACCTACCTGGCCCATATTACTTATTAATTATATTTCTCATGCTCAGCTCATATTACTTACTAAATATATTTCTATGTATGTTTTAATTTTGTGGGCATTGCTACTAAGATCTAGTTTTCTTTTATGTTTTATATTTTTTTCTGACATACAGATATGCTGTCGAGTTTTGTATATTTATCTTTTATTAAGCCCCTGATTGAAAATTATACATAGTATTTCTGAAATTTTTATTTTCTTTTTTTTTGAGACAGAATCTTACTTTATTGCCCAGGCTAGAGTGAGTGCCGTGGCGTCAGCCTAGCTCACAGCAACCTCAAACTCCTGGGCTCAAGCAATCCTGCTGCCTCAGCCTCCCAAGTAGCTGGGACTACAGGCATGCGCCACCATGCCCGGCTAATTTTTTCTATATATATTAGTTGGCCAATTAATTTCTTTCTATTTATAGTAGAGATGGGGTCTCGCTCTTGCTCAGGCTGGTCTCGAACTCCTGAGCTCAAACAATCCGCCCACCTCGGCCTCCCAGAGAGCTAGGATTACAGGCTTGAGCCACCGCGCCCGGCCATTTCTGAAATTTATAACTCAACATTAAGTTGATTTCTGAAGACCAAAACCGGTTAAAAAATACATAATTTTAGTGGTTGAGAAGTTACATTTCTTTCTCCACTTTGTCAGGAAATTGTTTAGAGCTTCTTATCACAATGGTCAAGTATTCATTATTTAAACAGAACAATTTCCAAGTTAAAAAGCTGTGCGGTGATACTTTAGGAGGGCATTTCACCTACCCCCAAGGCATTAGGGAGAATTCCTGGAGAAGCTTGAAGGATCAATACTATGGTCTTTGGTTAGCAAGTGATTGCTGGCCATAATTAATAAATGAGCAAGATGTTCTCATTGTTTGGTTCCTTGTAGATAAATTTTTTATGGCATTTTCTTTTTTTTTTTTTTACTGTTACTTCCCTTCTGCTATCCTAGAATATAATTCAGGAGTCTTTTTCATTCTGGTAGTTACATTCCCCAAAACAACAGTGTATTGTGTTAATAGTTATTTTGTTATACATATTTCTGTTCAGTTTACATGTATTCTTGCTTATGTTCGTGCCTTACCTTTCTTAAATTGTTTAGCTCTTTAAAGGAAAGGAATATGTTTTGTGTAAAGTTCTCTTAATCAGATTTGTACTAAGCAGTTACTGTGTGCAGTACAGCATCTGAAGGAAGCAAGAACACTGAGCACTTATGTGCCAGTTCTAGGCAATGTATATAGATATGGACACCAAGAATCTGAAAGAATGGATGTCTTGCCAAAATTTAAGAAGCTATTGTGTGTCCATATGATTCTAAGTTCTGTATTCTTCATCTCTGGCTATACATTAGAATCATCTGAAAAATGTAACAAATCCCTCATTTTTATCATATTCACCCTCACCTCCTGTCTGGCCAGAAAATTAATTTGTAGAGATAGGGCCCACACTTCTAGGTGTGTGGCAGAGACACAGAATTTTTTCTAAGCTGACAGGTAATTCTAATGTGCTGCTTTGGTTAAGTATGGGAGTCAGCAAAGTATGGCCCACAGCCAGATCCAACCAACCTCCGGTTTTGGTTTAGCCTGGGAGCCAAGAATGGATTTAACATTTTTAAATGGCTGAAAAAAAATCATGTCTTCTTTGTGTATATATATATATATA